>QRFJ01000073.1:1000324-1002824 GCA_006176705.1 Cocos nucifera
GGCGACTGCCGAAGTCTCCTATTGAGCCCAAGATGCTTGAATCCAGGGCGAAGCTCGAGGGGAGAGACTTCATCTCAGGACTGAAAGGTTTCTTCCCAAATCTTATCTCTGCCGAAGTAGAAGTCGAAGCTCTCCACCAGGGTTGCCCGTCGCTTGGGGGAGTACTTATCTTCTTTGGCCGAGGTTGATGCTGGGCGGCTCGCGTTAGGATGAGTTCTCCTTCTATTCCTAATGGGCTATGAGTGCACATTCGGACCATCGTCGTCGGCCCCCATCTCGCCCTTTAGTGACGAGGCTTCGACTTTTGCTCCGTTAGGACGAGATCCTCCTTCCTATTTCTAACTGGCTGTGGGCGACACATTCGGACCATCGTCCGCGCCTCTCTTCCTCATCTCGTGCCTTTTGAACGAGAACCTTCGACTCTTGCTCGCGTTAGGACGAGGTTCCTCCTCCTGTTCTAATGGGCTGTGGGCACATAACGAACGTCGTCCGCGCCCTCCCCCATCTTGTCCTTTTAGTGAACGAGCGCCTTCGACTTTGCTTGCTTAGGACGAGGTCTCCTCCATTCCTAACGGCTACTGGGGTAACTCTTCGGCACTTGTCGTCCGTTTCTCCGTCTCGTCTAAGGTGAATGAGGTCTTCGATTTTTAGGAAGGTCTTATTTTTCGCAGCCGATGTTAACCCGAGGGAGACCTTGTCTCTTGCAGTCAAGGTTTAGAGATCTTTGACCTGCTCGCGTTAGGACGAGGTTCTCCTCTTGTTCCTAACACGGCGACTATTGACTGCTTATTTCCTGGCAATGTATTCCCAAATTTTTTGTGACTCAGGGTCGTGGTAGCGTTGTTCCTCCGTCCTTCTTCATGCGGACGACCTTTTCTATCTCATGCTGGCCTCCTCACTTTGGAGCATGCTTCTCTTGATTTCGACGCTGGGATCTGGGGTAACGTTGACGACGTCGTGAGGTGGCCGACCTTATCATTTTTTGTTACAGCAGCGCCCTTCGCCGATCTTCAGGCTGGCGTCGAATGAATTTACCTAGCCGTCCCTTTCTAACGAGCTCCTCGATTTCATCTCGGAGCTGGATGTACTCCTCAGCATCGTGGCCGTGGTCACGATGGTAGAGGCAGTACTTGCTTTGGTCACGCTTGTTTGGGGGAGACCGTAACTCTTCTGATCTTGGCAGTTGGTTCTTAACTTCGGTGAGAATCTGAGTTCGAGGAGCGTTGAGGGGGCATAGTCGCGGAACCTTCTGGGAGGAGGGCTTCTTCGCGCCCCTCTGTCGGAGCTTCCTTAGTGGCGAGCTCGAGGTGAAGTTCGGCCTCACTTGCGCTGGGGAGGTCGCGGACGCGGTCAAACTTATAAAATCCTCCGTGGGAATTCCTTGGTGGCGAGCTCGAAAAATTCAGGCCTTGTGCTGTGGAGGTCATAAGCGCGGTCGAACTTCATCTCACCTCCTGTGAAATCTTTGTAGGGGTCTTCCTTGGTGACATACTCGAGCGGGAGTTGCTTGCACCGAACTTTATTCCGACGATGAGGTTTGAGGGGGAGTTCGGCCTCACTTGCGTCGAACTTTATTCGACGGAAGAACTTCGTTCTGCCCTCGCTTGCACTGAACTTTCTGCTTCTTTTGTCCGGACTTTCTTGACAATGAGCTCAAGGGGGAGCTCGGCTTTCCTTAAGCTGTCGAACTTCATGCCACTTTCCCATGGAAGCTTCCGCGGGAGGACTTCATGCCCCTTTGTCGGGGCTTCCTCGATGATGAGCTTCGAGGTCGTGGACGTGGCCGAATTTCATTCCACCTCCTTGGACGCGGTCGAACTTCATTCCGCCTCCTTGCAAACCCTTCTGTGGGGGAACTTCTTCCTTCTTTGCCCGAACTTCCTTGACGACAAGCTCGAAGTGGAGCTCGGCTTTGCTTTAGCTGCCGAACTTCACTCCGCCTCCTGTGAATTCTTTGTAGGGGATTTCGTTGATGACATACTCGAGATGGGGGGAGTTCGGCCTGACTTGAGCGATGAGCTTCGAGGGGGAGTTCGGCTTCGCTTCCGCCGAACTTAATTTCGATGATGAGCTTCGAGGGGAAGTTCGGCTTCGCTTCCATCGAACTTCATTCCGACCTCCTCGTGAAACCTTCTGCGGGAGAACTTCTGCTCTCCATTTCTCCTTCCTAAGGGCGATTGGTATGTCCAAATGCTTTTCCTTAAGGCCGATTCCTCGCATCCTCATGACGGATTTGCTGGCAAAATTTTCGCCGGAGGTTGTCGCATGGCCAGCATCATCTCGACGGGGCCTCAGACCCGACCAGCAGGTTGAACTGCTCCACGTCTGCGATGGCTTTGTATGAAAACTGGGCTGCCGGGGCTGAGACAGGAACAGACGGATCTGGCGTGCAGGCTATCGATCGTCGAGTCGAAGCTCTCGAGGCATTTTTTCTTCGGGAGAGAACTCTAGTGAGGAAGAAGAGGGATCTCCGGAGAGAGAAAAATCATCACTGAGTACT
>QRFJ01000073.1:1007824-1222641 GCA_006176705.1 Cocos nucifera
AGCTGGATCGTTTTGTTCTTGTCTTCTAACCCAAATGTCACCAAGTTTTATTGTTTATTTTAGATATTTTTTACCTAATATCTAGATCCAAATCTAAAAGAAATTTAAAACCCAAAATTTATATTCAAATTTGGCAAAACTTGTACGCAAAAATCCAAACCATATCCGGATTCAATTGGATGCTATACTTACAATTTAAATCCTATCCAAATCAGGAACAAATGCCGTTGGATTTTTCAGCCCTAAATCCAAATATATTTTGAAATCATCTTTCATTTTAATTTATTGTCTAAAAGAATCCATTGGTGAATTTGGATATATATATATATATATATATATATTGAAATTAAGATTGAATTCTTAAATTTCATTGTTGATAATATACTTTTGTTTATTAGCTATATCACTACAACTTATTTTCAATCCGTGAACACAAATTTTAAATAATAAGAGATGTAATTTGCAGTGGTTAATGGTTGTAAAATATTTAGGATTTATTTGGATGGTTGGGCCCATAATTTCATGGATTCAAACTTTTTGATTGCTGTACTGTCTCAACTGTGGGATTTTGAGGCCAACAATTCCAACATATCCTTAAAATGTGTGAATCAGTACACATTTACACGGTTAAGATATGTAGAACAAGATGAATAATTTGAATCGTCATTTCCCAAATATATTGTGAAACACTGCATCATTATTTCACCAAGTTTCATGGCAGGGTAATGCAACAAATTACTCTGTTATTTCCTAGAAGATTTTGGAACCTTGCTTTGCTATTGGCCATTTGACAATATCTTATGAGCTAATAATCAAAAAAATTGGAGGAAAGAAGAACGATTCATGGAGACATGGCTGGCAGCACATTATATCACTTTCAAGGAATGGCTCAAGTCTAATGGTAGGTTTTCAAGAGACGACAGATCTTTTAGCAGCAAAGGGTTCCATCCGCCTGTGCAAAAGAAGGAAATATGCCATTCATGCTCAAGTTCAAAAACATTGCCTAAAAACTTCATTAGAGGATCCTTTCTTATCCGTAGTATCCTTTCTTATCCGGAATGTTCCTATACATGGCAAAGTAAAAAACATTTCCTAAAAACTTTTTTTTTAGTCAAAAAAAATAGGGTGAAGAGAGGCAACCGGCATAGCAACCTTTTCTGGATGTGATCATAGGATCCCCCACCCCGCCAAGTGCATGAGCAATAAGCATAATATCTTCCCCACCATGTGGGAGGAGAACCTTGGGACAGATGAGTATGTCACCTCCAACACCATCGAGTTGCTAGGGAACCAGAAATCGCTTCCAACTAGGGCTGAGCATGGACCGAATTGGATCAGATTGACAGAAAAATTGATTTGACCGAACCCAATCAGATTAAAGAAAATCTAACATGTTGCTGACTGTTTATCATATATAAATCATTTGAAACCGAAATTAACAATTTTATAGTAGGTTCGTATGAGTTATGTTAGTTTGGACTTCAATATTGATTCAATGTTGATTTTAAGCATTATAAATCAAAAACTAGAATATAATAATTTTATAATATCTATAAGTCAATAGATAATATATCATCATTGCTAATTTTCAATCTCCAAATAATTTAAGTATTAAAAATATTATATCGGTCGATCGAATTTGATTTCATATGGATTAAAAATATAAAAATCGAACCTAACCGTAATTAATCGAATTTTTTATAAATTACAATCTGATTTAATCCAATTTCAGTCTTTCAAGAGACTGAAATTAATATTTATCGGATTGGATTGGATGGGTTTCTTCGGATTTTGGTTATTTGCTCAGCCCTACTTCCAACCCCCATGTCTAGACCGCCAACGGTAGTCATGGCAGGTTATTTTACTTAGTATTTACTTATATTCGAACTTGGATCATATGGGTGGAAGCAAAGCCCGTTCTCATTGGGCTACAGCCTCGGTGGTAAAAACTTTCACTGGATGGAGAACACCAGAACAACCCTACGCGGCATTAAAATATATAGTTGTGAGAAGAAGGATTGACCCAGATCCAACCTGCAGTCTACGTTGGGTTTGTGTCAACATGCAATCTCTAGCCAAACTAAAAGTATACAATAATAACCAAAATCTTATTAAGACACAAAATTTCCAAACTTGATCTAACTTGCCCTCTCTGACATGATACTGCGCGCTAGAATTATTAAGATTATTAAAACACTGTATCACTGAATCAGAGTCCCCTTCTGGTTATGGACTGCATAAATGGGCTTGACTTCGAGTTAATTTCACGCCCAGCCCCTGCACCTCTTAGTCTTCAGTTTTTAAGCTAGGCTGGACCCATGGGCTTAATATGACTTCCCGGCCGACAAAACAAATGGGCCGGTTCTTCGGTCGAGCGCTCAGGTGTGTCGGTCGGCACCCGTAAAATTGTCTCCCCCAACAATAATAACTGCATCCTAGCCGGTAAAAGAGAATTTAACAAATCCACTACCTTTCCTGGGAGTTTCCCCGCTTAGAAAACATTACTTGTTTCGTTTCAACCCAGTGTTACATGGACAATCCAGTGAATAATCTTTTTCCCAATAGTAAAGCTGCAACTTGTTGTGGTTATTACAATCTTTCTTTCTTTCCTTTATTTATTTATAATAAAGGTGTAAAGGGTGCGGTAGGCATTACAATCCAACATCCAAGTGAGCAACGAAACAAGTTCCCCTTCCAGCCCAACAACCGGAGATGATCAGACCGAGAGAGTCGGCTCCGTAGCATCCATGAAGGAATGCTTCAAATTAGAGGACGATCTTCTTTTTTCTTTCTTTCAGTGCATAGATCAATGGCCAGTTTAGCTTTTAAGATAGAAAACAGAGGATAACTTTAAATTTTTTTTATAAAAAAAAAAAAAAAAAACGGCAAAGAAAAAGAAACCAGGGCATGCGTGGTAAACTATTAGAAGCGCTCATATTAGACTTAATTGACAATAATACACCGTAAAACTGCTTTCAGTCTTTCTATCGAACCTTCTACCGGATGTATCCGAAAAGACTGATAAATACCACCACCTTGAAAAAGATACAGGGTGGGGAATAAACTATATACATACAATTCTTGGGGCAATTGCTTGAAATGAAGAGAATCAAGCGGAGAAGAGGCCATTAAAGGCAGCTAACCCGAAGGGGCTCCTGGGCTCCAAAGCCTTCCCTGCAAGCTCCACCTCCTTTAACCAAGAGAGCTCCTCCCCAACCTTCTTTCCAGCAGCTGAAAGAGTGAAGGAATTACCCATAAAATGGAAGTCCATCTCTTCTCCCATCCCATGCTCCTTCTCCCACCTCTTCCTCCTCTCAAACTCCTCCACCACCAAGAGAGCTATGTCTGCCATCCCACCCACACTCACAAGAGAGAGATGATTCAAGCGCAACGCTTATCTCAATTCCTTGGCTTCTAGGTTGGTGGGTTCAGCCTAATTGAAGGGATCCTTTTATATATGCTCTCATGGTGTCATCCATCGTTCATCAGTTCCACATGGGTTTGTTCCCCAGTGGGTCGGTGCTGGGTTTTGGATAAGACCGACAGATTTCTTGGGTTTGTTTATTATGAGGAAATTGCCATCGCCTTGCCAGGTATTATTACCGGAACTTTCGGTGACGGCCTCGGATTTGTTTTTTTCCCATTGTTTAGGGGGGTAGTTTCGGCATTTTCCTGTGGTGCTATCGTACCAGGTTTCTTCGGCGCCTATGGATGCGAGTTATGGACAAGGGGTCGTATCTTTCACGCGATAGAAGGATTCACCTTCCTTCGAGCGTACCACCGTTGGATCTCGTAATCGTCGCTCTAAAAGTCGTGCATGAGATGACAAGATTGTCGTGAAAGATACAACCCAAACCCCCGAGCCATACCGGCTTTAGGTGTGACCCACGGCGCCCATGGTGTCAAAGCGGTTGGTTTTTAATAAGAACAAGGTCCAAAAGTAAATAGACAAAAGTTGACTGGATTGATTGATTTTTTCCTGACTTTTGCCACCCGAATTCTTGCTGGTTCTTGGTGAGGTAACTCAATAGTGCAATTACTTTGCTGAATTGTTGCTTAATTGTGTATATTCTGTAATATTAATCATTGGACAAAGTAGGATATAAATTTTTTGATCTTGATCCCTGTCACTTTTGTTTCCAAGTGTATGGATGAGAAGTTTTTGCTGGATTTTTTTTTGGCTTAAACATGCATCAAAAGAATTCTAGTTCTTCCATCATTGCTAAAACATAATATAAGGTATTTGAAATCATTGGAGCGAGTGGACACGTGACAAGTGGGTGTAAATCTCTAGTTATCACCAGATAGATGGTAGATGATGGCCATGGAATTTGAACATAAAATTTTCCGGTTCCTTCCATAGATTAATATAATTTGGAGCTCCATGGCATGGGTACTCGAAGGGCTTTTGTTGCTCGGGTTTTAAGCGAAATGACAACCGTCGGTGTTCTAGAAGGAAATTTTGATCATAAGGTTGTTGAATTTTAAATCATCAAAACCTGACACGTATTCAATATTTCAAACTACCGGAAATTTCTAGTGCTCAAGCAAAAGCTGGCGTGGGAATGCATCCCTTTGTTAAAAGAAAAAGTTGGTATAGAAAGCAAACTCGAGCAATAGGACAAAAAGATGGGCAACGGAATTACAAATGGAAGAGATGGGTCCTCCTAAATTATTCTGCTAATTTTGGATGGTCATAGGAACCCAGACAATGAGAGTTAGCGTCCATCCTCTTCCTCTTTTATTCATACATTATCTTTTAAAAAGATATAAATATAATTAATAAATTTATTTGTAGATATTTTGGTATTTCATACAATCAAAAAAACAGCTTTCCAACATAGTTCTTAGTAACAAAAAAAAAAAATTTCTTATAATTTTTTTTGAGCACCACTATAACTAATCAAAATACTTTTCGAGAGCCATAAAAATTATGGTCCTCCAAAAACTTCACCAAATCCAAGATGGGACGGCGTTAATTGTATTTTTCAATTCTTTTTTTGGTAAATTTTTTCGATTCTTTTTTGATGATAGCATTTTTTTTCAATTCAAAATCCATTGATGGCTTAAAAGCTAAGAAAACCTCGTTCTTTTCTCGAGCGCGGCAGCCGCAAATCGCCGAAAGTTTCGGTGGGCTGGTTTCTGAAACGCATATAATCTCAGGGTTGACGTGTCTTCTTTTCTCTTTTCGCTGGGCTCCAGTGCCCCGTACCATTCTTTTAAGACAAAGGTCAGACCACGGAATTGTTGGTCAAATATTGATTCTAAACAAAGACAATATTTTTTTTTCCTCCTCTTTTGATTAGGATGCCTTGGATCAATAAAGTGGAGAGGTTCAAAGCATCTGGAGAACTGAAGTCACATGGATTTGGAAGTATTCATGGTGCGGTGTGTCAGATGGACCGGAAAAGGTTCATGAACCGTGGAGTGAGACCCTTTTTTTTTTTTTTTTTTGCTCGACTCTCACACGGTTCGTTTATCTGGGAGTCCATGTTCCACGGACAGGAAGGCTGGTTGTTCTAATATAATAATAATTATGATAAAAGGGCATAAGTAATGTTTAATTCATGACTACGTTCACTGACCTCTAATTCTTAATGAGATGGTAGTGACTCTAGTCATCACTTTAATCAAAAAAAAAAAGAAATTATGATTTCAATAATGTCCAAAAGCATTAATGTATGACTGAGCCACCCTCGACGATTATGACATAATTTTTTTTTCGAATTTTGAATGACTTCCAAAAAGATATTCCATAAAAAATTTGAAGTTTATTTGTAATCGCTATTATTTTTGAGTTTTTAATCAATAAATCAATAAAATATGACACAGAAGTTGATGCTACTCTATGCTATTATTATCGCTCATTTTTGAAACTAATGAATCTTTACTGTCAAAAAATGAAAGGTTTTCGTTGTCCATGCTATTTATTCCAGTTTTTTTTTTTTTTTTTTTTTTGGTGGGGGGGTGTTGAAACAAAGTTGGAACATACAATGTCAAAAGGATCCTTAATTATTGTTTTTGCAAGAAATGATTGGGTTTTCTGAGAAAAATGATATAGATTTATGGGCCTACAAATAATTTTGTCTGTAGGTCTGTGTACAAGATGGATCATACATAAGTTTAAAATTTTATTTGAATATAAAATACATATTTGTTTAGATTATCACTCAACACTTAAATCTTAGAGAAATCTTCTAGAAATTCTTAAAAAAATAAAAAAACTAAGTTCCTTGCAAATCAATAATTGAATGTTTTAAATACAAAATTCAGCTTCCAGAAAGGATCTTTTAGCATCAACCTGAGCCAACCCCCATACCACCAATCAAACTACTTTAGCTAAATTTTCCAAAAGACATGCTTAACAGGGAAGGAACAGAGTAGTAGCAAGGAAGGGTTGTAGGATGGTTGGCAGCATCTAGGTCAGTTTGAGCAACATTTTCTTCTATCGTAAATGGTTTATCGATGCAACATTTATGATGAAAAAAAAAATAGAAAAACCAAAAAATGAAAAGATCCGGATAACTAGACTAACGAGCAATCTTGTTATATGCAACCAGAATATAATCTTATACGATTCATATTCAATCATCAAATTTCATATGGAGGCAATTTTTTACTTTTAAGCATCTATTTTCATTCTTAAGAAAACAAAAAGAAAGAAAAAAAAATTGATAAAATATGAGAAAAAATAGAAACTCCTTCCCCTCGTGTTGTGGAGCGACTAGGTTTTTGATCTACATGTGGAATTAGCAGGCTAGTTGGTTCTTGTTATAGAATTAAGCCACTTCGGTCATGATCCTTAAGACTCATTTTTGGATATTTGCTTCAAATCGGCCATAGTATCGAGGATACCGACATACGGTCACAAATCCGATGATGTTACTGATGATTCCAGTCAATGATTCATCACAATCGATACAGATATGAAAATCACTCATCGAGCACTTGTCGACCTCGGGATCGAGGTCATGCTAACCATAAAGGATGAAGTCCTATAGTCCCCATCGATGTGGATATGATCGGGATGAGACTTCAGTTGCACGTCAAACTCAAGCCACTAACCCCTCAATCGTGTGAGTAATTGTGGAAATCTTCGAACAAACTCTCAAAATATAGGTATAACAAACACTCACATTCAACAATTTGGATTCCCTGTCCTAACAATTTATTAGACCAGGACATAATAAACTCCGATACCTCTATATATAAAAAGATAACAAGTGAATTCTTGAGGTAAGGAAGGCAAAGTTAATCTATATCAAGATCGCTTATTCTCTCTTTCTCTCTCTCTTATTTTTACTATGCTCAAGCTCCGATTAATTTAAGCATTGAAGAATCCCCTATGGGAAATCCTCCGATACATGTGAACTTCTCTTATAGATTTTCGATGTCCTGATCTTTGAAGTCAGCATTCCTTTTTAGCTACATTAGCGACCTTCGGAGTCTTGCGGCAACCGTTTTCATTGTGCCCCTACCATGTCGAGGAACGGCCATTTAGAAAATAATAGCTGATTAAAATCCAACCAATTTTCTGTTTTAGTAGATAAATCTGATCAATTTAAATAAATAATTCAAATGCTCAAATCCTAATCCGACAGATTCATTAAACAGATGATGTGAACCTGGCATGCGTAAATCATTCGATAAACATATCACAACTACCCTGGCAAGATGTCAATGCAGTGTCTTCCATATAGAGAGGGAAAGGGGTGCAGCCATGCGTTATATCTTAAAGCAAGACTACTTCACGGGATTGCGATGCGCACGATCCTTTTCCTCAAACAAATCAGCGTCACCTCCCACCAAACTTGATAACCCTATCTAATAATCTCGTCCAATCCTTTATGTTGGTTGAGCAAGGTGATGCGAAGCGGTGGCATCAGCAACATCCGCAATGGTGGAGGAGTAGAAGGAAAGCGGTATCATTGCATTTCTACCTTTCCACCTTCGCCGGTGAAAAAGTGGAGCAGAGGAGGAACGGGGGTTTCGCTGCTCGGGAAAGTAATCCAAAAAAATATTAACAAGTTGGAGTCGCGTGGTCCTCCTTCTATCCTACCACCGCGTTGGAAAAAATAAAATCTATAAAGTACGTATCGTACGGACTGACAATGGAGAGTGATGCGGAGAATATTCTCCTAGATCTTGGTACATGTGAAAAAAAAAAAAATTGGTGGCAACCATAGCTCATACGATTTTATATGGTCACCGCTCATCGTGGGAACTGCCTCCCAACCTCCCTGTAAATAAAAGAAGCCAGAGGATCCAAATAAAATCTCATTTTTTTTCTTTTTTTTCTTTTTTTTCTTTTTTTGACTGTTTATTGATTTTCAGCTGACTTAAACATTAAATTTTTTTTATCATGAATAATTCTGATAAAAAAAAAAATTTCCGTACATCTAGTTTTCTTCTAAATTCTCTCCTAACCATGTGGACCTCAATTGATCTGGGCTACGCCGACCTCAACCCTAACCCGGAGATCGGCAGCAACCGAGAGTATATAAGAAGCTGGAAGGACGGGTCCACAACAATTTCTTGCACCATGCTCTGAGGATGGTTTTGGAAGTTCCATCCTGGAACCGATGCACGTACCTGGTGGTTAACCTCAATCGTTCGCTGTCTTCTTGCCTTTCGTATTTAGCTCTTCCCAAACTGCAAGCTTCAACTTCAATGGAGGTGTGCACTTTAAAATACTCGATTTATATTTCCGTATCTATAATGCCCGTTCATCGATGTTATTAAAGAAATCAGGGATTTTGCTTAGATAGTTAATGCACGCATTTAAAGTATGCGGTGCGTATTTATTTTCCTGATGCACATTATTTTGTTCTGTTTTAGCCATACACATCGCTGAAGAAGCCTATACACATTTCATATTTTTTCATGTATTTACTCCACGGTAAACCCACCCACCACATGTCGTGCGATTATTTTTTTCCGTTGCCTACTTTAACCAAGCGATGCAGCCTGTTCTGAGTGCTACGAATATTCGATTTATTCCGACTTTATCACGATATAAAATTTTAGAAGTAATACAAGTATTGAAATATTGAAACATGCGTATATATACGTCGATACATGTTACATGAATTACTACCAACCTGGAGCCTCCTCTACAGTTGTGAGTGCTGCGAACATTGAGGATGCCAACCGGCTATCGTATTGACGATTCAAATTATCGATGCTGTATCTTGTCATTAGCGGTCATTGCGTACAGCCACTTCATGCGGTTCTCCAATTTATATCGCTCGCTCATGGAGACTAATGCTGTCGCCAGAACTGCTTTCGAGTAACCACAGTTTGCAAAATGGCATGTTCGTGAACGACCACTTCAAATCTTGTCATCCAGATAAAATTTAATTGTTCTTCTTGATATTCTAAATTCGGAATTAGTCTTTTCTATGACACGACATATTATTGGTTGGTGGGCAGGGGTTGTTTGGATCAAACCTCTCATCCCTTACACCGTCCTTTGAGGCACAGGATCTAGTCGCTCATAATCGTCATGCATCAACTTCATCCACCAATGGTGTTGCAGCACCTCAACCAAAACGATTGGCCAAAATCTGTCATCTAGAATCCTGGATCCTCTTAAATAAAGAGGATCCATGAGATCATCGTGATGCCTCCGTGTTCTCATGCCGGCTTAAAATTAAATAAATAAGTTCTCCCCTCCCCAGAATCCATCCAGAATGATGGTGAGTGGACGGGAAAGGTAGCCGAAGAAGGACAAGCTCAGAATTCCAGACAGAAGCTGCTCAAAGGAAGCAAAAAAAAAAATAGAAACAAGGAAGAAGAATGTGAGGGCGCCGGAATTGAGGATAAAATGATGGGAAAATAGCGGTTTTTGGATCTCACAAATAGTTTTCTATGACCGGGAAACCTACCAAGTTGCTAATTGACCTTGAATTCTTAAAAGATCCCGATAAATGGATTTGATCAGAAAAGAGGTGAGGGTATTTGGATGCCAAGTATCATGTACGATGTAGGGAGGAAACTGAAGAGTTACGGAAAATTAACTTTAACAAACGTACGCTGGCATAGAAGGATTCAACCGAAATCTGCCGACAACGATGAGGGTAAAATTTGGGACATGGTCTGAGCTCTCTACCAAGACCCACCCATGGTAGTTCCTTCATCTGGAAGGTTACGTGTGCTTGTGCCCTTGCCATTATGTCCAGGGTAAAATGGCTCACGAGAAATCGCAGTCTATAAATGTTCTTCAAGATCTCTTGCGCTACACAACCCCATCGAACAGCTTGCCTACGACAGTTGATAGTGTCATGCTTAAAAACTTGAAGGTTAAGGACCTACTAATTCCTGGAAGCAGAGGGTGGAACATTTCTCTTATTCATTGGGCCTCTAGAGAAAAAGTATTCAGAGTGCTCTCTAATGCCCTCCCAGAGGTCGATATGCTGGATAGGCTTGAATGGGAACACCTCAGCCTTTTGCAGGTCAGAATAAATTGCATCAGGCTATAGACCCTCGACCACGATGAAAATCTCCTGAATTTGGAAGGTTTGCATCCATCCAATATTTGCTCTCTTTTTGCAGGAATTTGGAATCGTCTCCCATGTCGGAGCATTCTACACCTACTCGGTTTTCATGTCAGTCGCCTTACCATTTGCTGCCTAGATGCTGAGAAGACCGTGACTCGAGCTTTTGAAAGCCTGATAGGCATACAAGTCTGGAGGCGTGCAGCTTCTTCTGTAGGTCATCCATCCCTTCTAATTTTCCAGGAGTTGTTTGCATGCTACTTGAGGGAAAGGGTACGGCATGAAAAGCATGAGAAGGCTCTTACCCTTCATGGTTATTGCATACTACGTTTGGTTAGCCAAGAGCGAGCGAATCCTTAAGAATGCAAACCAAAAGCCGCTTTGAACCTTCCTGAAAGCTTACACGCAAGCTTTGGAGCCTATCCATTGATCCATTGTAAGGCTATTAGAAGGATAGCTAGGGAAAACTAGGCTTCCACCGTCCGAGTCTCCGCATGATCTTTTATGATTCATCTCAGATTGGAACCCTCACTGCCAAACTCTTTTAAGGTCAGCTTCAATGATGGTAAGTGACGCGATTTTTGTTATTTGTAGAAGTCGATGGAACTCACCACTATTCATGCTACCACCACGGTAGCAGAAAAGGGAAAGACTCACCTCTGTCATCTCCATTTGGAGAGGCGGACTCCAGAACTGTAACGAACTGGATAGACAGACCAGATTCCTATATGGACAAGCCTCATCCCCTCTCAGTGGATATTTAGAGAATTGTAGCTACTTTGATCTCTATTATGATAGTAATGTGAACACCTCGGATTGAGCTATCCGACATCTGGATTGCTTCGGATCGGTACCAGGACATCAGTGTTTCGAGATCAAAGTGCCTCGTACACTCTCTTCCGATGCGCAAAGTGACGGCCTTTCTATCCAGAAAAATGGCCACGATCTTAGAACGACGTGATTAACGGAACGGCATAACAATCATAAGATCTTCTTCTATAAATATCACAAATTCCGAGGATCCAGGTAAGTAAGAAATTTCCTCGTTCTCTGCTGACTTGAGCATCAAAGGATTCTCATCAGAATCAAATCCTCTAGCTCGAACTTTATTTTACAGATCACTCCAGCATCTCCTGCGAGCAGTCAATCGCTCCGCTTCTGAAGCACATAATTTTCAGTAACAACAGATAGAGGAAGGGCCTGCTTTAGATCCAAACATGTCACCCAAAAAGCCATCTTCGTGCCACACAGACATCGCCGCCTCCCATCAGACGGATCTCAGAGGCGACGATCTCGCCCAGCCCTCAGTGGTAGAAGCTTCTCCGCCTCCTCAATCGATTCCTATGATAATGGACCAGTTCAACCTGCTCCTCCAGTAGGTTAATACATTGATGGCTACTCTTCAACCAGTCCAAAATACTCTAGCATCCCCTTTTGCGGTGCTACAACCGAGTCAGGCTATCTCCATCCCTGCACCACCCTCAGCGGTGCAACCTGTTTCCCCCGATGGCCCCGACTGCACCCCCTGCCACGACACCACCTCAGCTGCCGGTCTCCAACCTACAATCTCAGGCTGACCCTCTTCAGACACATCCTCAAAGTTCGAGGAGGAAGTAGACCCACCAGTAGTCTATTAGCCCATAATTTGGGCATGATTCAACCTCCGATCGTCATTCCCCTCAGCAATCAATGGCGTACACGATCCGGAACCAAATTCTGAAGAAAAGATTTCAGGAGCTCGATAAGAGAATCGAGGCCATTAATAAAGACCTCTTTCTCCAAGCCCTATGACAGTTTCAGCGGCGAACCTACCTTTGATAAGAAGATATTGAATGAGCCGCTCACGCCGAACTTCTAGCTGTTTTAGTTCGAAACCTACAATGGGACCACTGACCCCGCCAATTATGTAGAGACCTTCAAGACAGCACTGCTCTTCCAGAGAGCATCTGATGCTATCCTTTATCGGGCATTCCCGACGACCCTTAAAGGGGCTACCCGATGGTGGTATTCGAGTCTGAAACTGGCTTCCATTCACTCCTTTGAAGAGCTGAGCCGGTCCTTGGCTGTTCATTTTGTCAATAGCCGAAAGCAGCAAAAGCGGTCCAACTATCTGAACACCATCCACCAGAAAGGAGAGTCGATCCGCAGCTATGTCAGCCGCTTCAATGCACAATGACCATCCTGATGGGCAGATTACAGAAGAACGACTTGAAAAGTCGTTAATAAAGTTCTTTCCTCGGAACTATGCAGAAATGCTAGAAAAGATGGTAAAATATTCCCACCTAGAAGAATCTTTTAATGATGATGTCCCTACCAGTTCTGCCCCAACGGGATCCAATAAGGAGCGCTTCTCCAAGGCGCAAGAAGCTTATCGCCGACGCTCCCGATCTCCACCTTGAAAGTAGAGGACAGGAAGTCCTTCCAGGAATCGCCGATCTCCAAATCCCCAAAGGAGGGATAGGCAACGCTCTCTCCCGAGGCGTTATCATACTACACGTCTCTGAATGCCTCCTGGAAAGAGGTATTGATGCAAATCCACTCCGAGCTCCTCCAGCCTCCAAAGATGCGAATGAAGCCTGAATGCCGCGATCCGATGAGGTACTGCTTCTACCACCGTGACCATGGTCACGATATCAAGAATTACCGCCTCCTCCAAGATGTGATTGAAAGACTAATCCATGAGGAGAGGCTCAATCATTTTGTTCGGGAAAGAACTCCCCCATGCCAACCTCCTCCAAGAGCTCGACAGCAGCCTCATCAGCCTCAACACCCCTTATCAGCACTAGCTCTAAAGGCGGATGAACCGGTGGGGCCAAAAGAGTGATCTCTTCGAGATGAAATCTATATGATCAATGGAGGGTCGTCAAAGTCCATAGCACAGAAGAAGCCGAGGCTTGAGATTCGACTCGGAGATCCAATAACTTTCACAGAGCAAGATGTGGAAGGTGTACAGCAGCCACATAATGATACTGTAGTTGTAACATTTAACATAGCTGATTATAATGTACACCATGTATTTATCGATAATGGAAGCTCATTAGATATTCTGTACATTTCTGTCTTCTCCCGAATGAGGTTTTCTCCTGATCAGTTATGTAAATTTTGTACATCGATCTAAGGATTCTCTAAAAATTCAGTAATTTCGAAAGGAATAATTAAGTTGCCTATCACAATCGGCACCTCGTCACAATGGATGATGTTTCATGTCGATTTTCTCGTAGTGAACCGTCCATCAGCCTACAATGCAATCCTCGGACAACCCAGCCTCAGGACGTTGAAAGCCGTGGTCTCCAGCTACCAACGTCCAGCCTCAGGAATTTGACCATCAAATGGTAGCTGGAGACCACGGCTTTCAACGTCCAAACATTCAATGGGGTGAGATGAATCTTTAGTGACTAGATGGTGGCGTGGCAGTGCTTTGCTGCCAAGCTACAAGTGGAAGGCCAGCCAAAGAGTCAGTCAGAGCTCCCAATAGAGCTCGACGCCCAAGATGACTTGATCGAGGAGCGTGCTCAATCGTCCAAGGAACTCATAAAAATCCATTTGAGGGAGGAAAACCCTCACCAAACTATGAAGATCGGCTCATGCCTTGATCAGATAACCAGAAGCCAACTAATCACTCTTTTATAGGCAAATGTAGACCTATCTACCTGGTCAACCGCAGACATGCCTGGTATCGATCCGGAGGTCATGGTCCATTACCTAAACGTGGACCCAACCTACCACCCAATAAAGCAGAAGAAGTGGAGTTTCGGCTCGGAGCGCCAAAAGACTATTACCAAAGAGCTTGACAAACTGCTCAAAATCGGCTTCATCAGAGAGACGATGTACCCCAACTGGCTAGCAAACATCGTGCTAGTTAAAAAGACGAATGGAAAATGGCGTATGTGTATTGACTTCACCAACTTAAATAAAGCTTACCCAAAGGACAGCTATCCATTTTTCCGAATCGACCAATTGATCAACGCCATCTTCGGGCACGAGCTCCTCAGCTTCATGGATGCCTTCTCCGACTATAATCAGATCCGGATGGCACTTGAAGATGAGGAGAAGACGGCCTTTATAATTGACCAAGGATTGTTTTGTTACAGGATGATACCCTTTAATCTGAAAAATGTCGGTGCCACTTACCAAAGGCTAGTCAATAAGATTTTTAAGAACCAAATTAGCAAAAATATGGAAGCATACGTGGACGACATGTTGGTTAAAAGCTACAAAACACCAGATTATGGCGCAGATCTTCGGAAGACCTTTAGCACTCTTCGCCGATATCAGATGAAATTAAATCCTAAGAAGTGTGCTTTCGAAGTCACAGCCGACAAATTTCTTAGCTTCATAGTTTTCCACAGAGGCATCAAGGCTAATCCTGAGAAAATTAAAGCGGTCTTGGAAATGACTCCGCCGAAGACGATTAAAGAGGTACAATGTCTAACTGATAAATTAGTCTCTCTTAACCATTTTATTTCCAAATCGATCGAGAAGTACCTTCTTTTTTTCGGATCCTCAAGCAGCCAAAGAACTTTCAATGGACCTCTGAATGCCAAGAAGCCTTTGAAGAGCTGAAGAAGTACCTCAATTCTCCATCCCTATTCATTAAGCTACAACCGGAAGAAGAGCTCCTCCTATACTTGACTGTTTCTCCGATGGCTATCAGTGCAATTCTCATTCATGAAGGACGGTTACAAAAGTCGATTTATTATACCAGCAAAATCCTCGACGATGCAGAGATCAGGTATACTAGATTGGAGAAACTAATCTTCGCATTGGTCATCACCGCAAGAAAGCTCCGACCTTTCTTTCAAGCCCACACCATGGTATTGCTCACCGACCAACCAATTAAAACGATACTTCATGAACCGGATACCTTGGGTCGAATCGCCAAATGGGCTTTGGAGCTTTCATAATTAGATATACACTATCGACTGAGGCCCTCCATCAAGATCCAAATCTTGGCTGATTTCATTCTTAAATGTACT
This sequence comes from Cocos nucifera, assembly GCA_006176705.1. Lineage (NCBI taxonomy): Eukaryota > Viridiplantae > Streptophyta > Magnoliopsida > Arecales > Arecaceae > Cocos > Cocos nucifera. Next base: position 1,023,297 of record QRFJ01000073.1, read on the forward strand.
ATCTCAGTACAGAAAAATCTAGAAAGGAGTAGCAAGTGAAGGCCGGAGGATCCCTCAAGCTCGAAAGATAATGAAAGATTGGAACTAAACCCAGAAGAATTATGAAGCTTACATGTTGACGGCTCGTCTAACTCATCTGGATCAGGAGCCGGGCTCATCTTATCCAGACCCGAATGAAAGGTGGCAGCATATGCTCTACACTTCAAATTTTTCACTATAAATAATGAGGTCGAATATGAGGCCCTCATCGTCGGACTAAAGATCACCAAAGAAGCTGGAGCCCAACATCTGAGAGTCTTCAGCGACTTACAACCGGTGGTCGAATAGATCAAGAGCGAGTACGAAGCTTAAGAGGATAACATGAAAAGATACCTTCTTAAGATAAAAAGCTTATTCTCTTCCTTCCCACACTTTGATGTACAACAGGTCTCGAGGTCTCAGAATACTAAAGTAGATGCCCTCTTGAAATTGGTGTCATCGTTACTTGCCGAGTTGAAGAAGGAGACCTATTTCGAAGTGCTAAAGACTTCGAGTCTAGGAGAATCCGCTATCGTCCAGTAGATTGATGAGGAGCCAAGCTGGATGGACCCTCTCCTAAAATATCTGAGATCGGGCGAATTCCCACCAAATCAAAAATAGGCTCGGAAGGTCAGAAACAAGACCGCAAGATATATACTTCTAGATAACGAACTATACAGACGATCCTTCTCTCTTCCGCTTCTCATATGTTTGTGCCCGTCAAAAGCTGACTATGCCCTACAAAAAGTCCACAAGAAAATCTGTGGAAGCCACCTAGAGGGTAGATCTCTATCATACAAAATCCTTTGCCAAGGATATTATTGACCGACAATGCAACAAGATGCATAGAACTTCGTTAGAAAGTGCGATCTGTGCCAACGTCAATCGACATCACTTCTAACCCCGATCGAAGCATCCTAGCCTTTCGCCAAATGGGGATTGGACATCTTAGATCCATTCTCTCATATCTCGGATCAACGAAATTTTTTTCTAATCGCCATTGATTATTTCATAAAATGAATAGAAGCCAAGTCTTTAGCTTACATTTTCGAAGCGAAGATCAGAGACTTCATATAGAAGTCAATCATCTGTCGATATGAACTCCCCAAAGTACTGATATCAGACAACGATTGATAATTCAACGGTGCAAAACTTCGTGAATTTTATAAGGATCACGAAATAGAGCAATGCTTTACCTCAGTAGATCATCCACAAGCGAATGGAGAGGTTGAGATCACGAATAGGACTCTCCTACAAGGCCTTAAGTCCCAGCTTGACCGAACTGGAGGGTCGTGAGTAGATGAACTTTACCATGTCCTCTAGTCCTACCAAACTACTCAAAGGGTTTCCATCGGTGAGACGTTCTTCAATCCAGCATTTGGAACTGAGGCGATCATACTAGTGGAGTTCGGACTCCCCTCCCTCAGAGTTGAGTATGATGAAGATACCAATTCCATCTGGCTAAGAGCCAATCTCGACTTGATCGAGAAAAACAGAGAGCGTGCAGCAATAAAAATGGTGGCCTATCGCCAAAGGATGGTGAAGTACTACAACGCATATGTCAAAGCCAAGGAATTTCGAGTTGGCGATCTTGTCCTTCGGCGAGCCGAAGTTTCGAAGCCTACGAAGCAAGTGAAGCTTACGCCAAATTGGAAAGATCCTTAATGAGTCGACGAGGTGATCCACCCAGGAATCTACCATTTGAAACAACTGAACAAAAACTCACTCCCAAGGCCTTGAAACTCGATCAATCTCTGCATGTACCATCAATAATATAAATGAAATGAATGAACCATCGAGTTCTTTTCCCAAAACCATCAATCGTCGGTTGTATGGCAAAACGGGCATGACCTAGAACTCCTTCGAAATAAAATCCCTTTATTCAGGATCTCAGCTCAGTGAACTCCTCGGATTAGAGTCGCTTCTTAAAGTTCCTTTGTTCGGAACCTCAGCTCAGCGAACTCCTCGAATCGGAGTTGATTCTTAAAGTCCCTATGTTCGGGACTATAACTCAACGAACTCCCCAGATTTGAGTCGCTTCTTAAAGTTCTTTTGATTTGGACTATGGCTCAACGAGCTCCACAGATCAGAACCGCATTAAGTCAAAAACCTTTCTAATCGAGGCAACGAAACCCAAAGAGATGGGACACCAATTCAAGATAACTCCAAAAGAGTTTAAATTTGTTACAAAGGAAAAGAAGACAATTCTTCATTAAAAAAAATTCTTACAAGAGCAATGTTGTTATTGCTTTTACAAGAAATGATAGTAAAAATTCTACATCAGAGTTACAACAGGTCTTACAAAATCAAGATCTTGTTTATCGCCTTCTTTTTATCGAAGAGAAGAAAACACGATCAGAAAGCCCGATGGAGTTGAAATCACATTCATTTGAAACTTGTTCCTTCATGGCACCGAGGCTTTGAGAGCCTATAAGAGGTACCCAAATCGAGAAGAATGGCAAGCTGGAGGTGATGGAGGTTCCGCCAAGGTTGAAACCAGATCCGCTTGAAATTCAATTCATTCCAACTTGGAATCAGGGAATCTTCCGTCGGTTCCACTCTCCTCTATGGATGTGGCAGAACCTCAAGCGCCATCAAGAGAGCCGCAAGTCGAAAGTGACGAGAAAAATTCCGTCGAGTTTGAAGCAGTGTTCGACTAGAGTCAAACTCTGCGAAGCCTCGGACTGAGAATCCCTCGGATAATGTAGATGCATGATAAACACCCTGAAAAAATGGTTAGGTTGACATCGATACAACCAACCAAAGCGTCCTACCTTCAAAAAAGCTTGGAAGGCAAGAGATACAACTCAAATTGTCGCCTCTAGGGGCGGCCCCTCTTCTTCCTCCCCGATGGAAGCGGCACACCACACAAACACTCAAAGAGCTATCACCGATTTTCTGCCCTTGCCGAGCAAGAAAACAATGACAAAACTCTCTGAGCCGAGAAGAAGCGAAATGACAAAGATCTCAAGACCAAAAATACAGACGCCCCATGATCGGGACATCTGACATAAGTCTTCCTGAAACAATAAGGAAACAAAGAGGTCCCGCTATCTCCTTGAGCAAGCAGTCATAGCTATGGCAGAGAAAGACTAACTCTTTTTCCCTAAAGGGGTTCCACCATTCTGCTTCTATTCTGCAGAATGCTCAGAATATCGCCGATGGAAAGCAAGACCCACAAGGGCTCTCCTTTATAAAAGAAAAAACCATCATAATGGCCCCGTCAAGTCATTCCACATGCCAACCCGCGATTAGTTCAATCCACCGTAATGTGAATGTGCATCAAAGTCCTATATGCGGATGATGGTTGCGTCGCTTCTAAGACTGTGCATATTTAATGCTGCACAAAAAAATAAGCACCATCTGTCTATCATGCGCACGGTCAAAAAGAGGATTGATTCGTATGTCTTTGGATTAGAATTAATTAATTCAAATATCCGAGAAGACCTTTTAAACTACCCAAGCAAATCTCTTCAACTCTCATATCAGAGTAGCACAAGAGAGATCTTTAAAAAAAAAAAAAAAAAAAGGAAAAAGAAGAGAAGAAAATTCCTGAAAGTGAAAAGCCTTATTCATTAAAAATTTTCTTTTATAAGGGTCACTTACAACCCTCAAAGTTTTGGCAGCAGTTGGAGTAGAAGGTGGTATTCGAGAAATCTCCACTTCGGCTTCAACTATAGGGCAACTTTCGACGGGAATAGCCTCTGCGACCTCGGCAAACCCCATCGATGTCTCAGGTTCAAACATTCCTACGGTTCCCTCCATCCTTGTGGTAGTGACCTTCATAAGAACTTTAGTGAGCCTTGTAGTCCCCGGAGGGTTAGCCCTAGTTGGTTTTAGTGGGCTTTGGTCATTTGGAGCCTTATGGTTTTACTCTTTAATAGGTCTCAAGCCTCATGGATTTGCAAACCCCATCAATGTCTCAGGTTCAGACGTTTCTACGATTCCCTCCATCCTTGTGGTAGTAATCTTCATAAGAACTTCAGTGGGAGGGGTCGAAAAAGATATTTCTACCACGGGCTCCACCCTCAAATCCGCCAACATATTCGTGACCTCCATCAGCGGATTTATCGACTCAGTCCCTGATTCCAGCACGCCCACCAATGGATCATCCGTGTAGAAAACATCCCTCTTCCTTTGGTCCACCACATTAAGAAAAGATGCGACTGGAAGAACGGTACTCGAATTCCTAGTAATAACCCCTTTAGAGACCTGAGGATGAGGAGTCCCAGCCTGTCTCTTTGAATCGATAATCTTCATAGCTTCTTTGCTTGTTCGGGGTCCATTTGGTCTCTAAAATACGTAAAAAAGAACTTCAAACAAAGAAGATGACAAATATCGCAATCGTCGCCTTTTCACCCTCCGGATGCACTTAAAAGAAGGAAAAAGACGAAAAGATTCCCCCTTTTTTTTGAATCACCCTCTCATAAGGATGAACGATCAGATAGACTCTTCGATCACAATTACCCGTGCATCACGAGATGACATCACCAGCTGTTAATGACAAAAACATCGTCAAAAATGAAGAGACACATTGCTCGATTGGAGGTGTCTTAAAAGAAATAGTCCTTTTACTTGATCCTCAGACTCAACATTAGAAAAGTAGTGTTACGGTAATAATATGAATACCTCAAATCGAGCTATCCGATGCCTGGAATGCTTCGAATCGGCACCAGAACATCAGTGTTCCGAGATCAAAGTGCCTGATGCACTCTCTTCCGACATGTAAAACCATCTAAAGTACTTTACTGATCCTCAATAATTTTATTTCGAGATAAATGACGATGCAGCTGTGATCCAATCGCGATCCAACTATTTTCCACTAAGTCGAAAATAGCGGAGATAAATAGAAAATTTCAATCACACCAACGATGATCTTCCTATCCAGAAAAACGACCACGATCTTAGAATGGCATGATTAACGGAACGACATAATAGCCAATGAGATCTCCTTCTATAAATATCACAAGTCCCAAGAATCCAGGTAAGCAAGAAATCTTCCTCAAAGAATACGTTGTTACTTCATCGTTCTCTGTTGACTTGAACGTCGACGGATCTTTGTCGGAGTCAAATTTTTTAGCTCAAACTGTATTTTACATGTCACTCCAGCACCTCCTGTGTGCAATCGACTCTCCGCTTCTGAAGCACATAGTTTTCCGCAACAACAATCTCCTTTGAAACAACACACTTTTATAGGGGCAAACTCTACGGCTGAATGGATGTTTTCTTACACTGCAGATCACTTAGTTTTGTTTGCGACTTCAATACTTCCACTCCTAGACAACTTCCTGAGCTTCTACATTCTTATGTCAACGATTATGTCCCCATGAGGATTGCATGCATTTAAAAGAAAAAAAAAACAAATCTCATGACCTTCAACAATGGATCAAAAATAGAAAATTGGAAGACAAAAAATTGCAATAACCAGTGATAAATGTTAATGTTGCAATGATGGACGCTAAGGGGAATGTCTAAGCTAGAGGAAACTTCCAAGCTGCAGCCAGCCTTCATTAAGAATCGACCTTATGCTGCTACCTATTCACTGTTGATGCCAAATTAACTATTTGATCCAAATTTTATAAACAGCACCATGTCTAGATGGAGCATTAGTAGTAAAATCATACCACATTGCCAACAAATGTTAAAATTTTGGACAATAAAGGTCTTGAACTTATAATAAATTAATCAGAAGCAAGTCCATTAATGACCTAAAAAAATGCAACCACAACAAACAGCAAACATATTAAAAGCACCGTAGAATAAAGAAAGAAAAATATTATATAATGAAAACTAACACATAAGCTTAATCCAAAACTCTAGCATCCGCAGCTTCACCGGTAACACGATATAAAACAAGAGAGAAAGCTAGAATGACAGATTCAAAGAAGAACATATTCTTCTTTTAATTGGGGAATTGAAGAGATAAGGAAAGTGAGAGGAAATCCCCACCAGAGATCGGCATCGGCATCGGGATCTAACGGTAGGACTTCTGGAAGCGAGCGCGGGCGCCGCGGCCACCGAACTTCTTGGGCTCGCAGCGGCGGGGGTCCGCAACGAGGAGGGTGCGGTCGTAGCGGACGAGGATGTCCTTGATCTCTTTCTTGGACTGCTCGTCCACGTACTTCTGGTAGAAGGCCACGAGGGCCTTGGCGATGCTCTGCCGGATGGCGTAGATCTGGGAGGTCTTCCCGCCGCCGCGCACGCGGATGCGCATGTCGACGCCGGCGAAGCGGTGGCGGCCTAGGAGGAGGATGGGCTCGAAGGCCTTGTAGCGGAGGATCTCCGGCTTCACCAGCTCGATGGGGCTCCCGTTCACCTTGATCAGGCCGCGGCCGCGCTTGCAGTACGTCACCGCCACCGCCGTCTTCTTCCGCCCGAAGCACTGAACCGACTCGGTCGCCGGTGCCGCCATTGTCACTGCTGTTGCTGGTGTTATCTTCGCCGCCGCCGGAGCAGAGGTAGGAGAAACCCTAACACCGGAAATGCGTTTGATGGTGGGAGATGCTATCGATCATTGGGATTTTTATATCACGGTCGAAGATGGCATACACAAATTGGACGGCTGTGATTGGGAGCGTAGAAATAACGACATGGGCTCTCGACCTGACAAGCCAACTCTAACTGGCCCAAGCCAACTACTGACCGACTGTTACCCCAATTGTAGCTGGCCCAACCCAACTACTGACTGATTGTTAATCCCCTTTTTTGTTTTTTTGTTTTTTTTTTTGGTTGGTTCATCAAAATTCACTAAAGCTCCTTCATGGATATAGTATGTCCTGGCAGCTCTACATTGTTCAAAATTCTTCTTGTGAAAGAGGCTTAATCCCAGCTTATAAATCGATGAATTAAAGTTCCCCAACAAGCTAGAACATCTGATACACTATTATCCTCACGATAAATATGACTGGCCAAGAAAGTATTCAGTTGCTGCACTGCAGTCCAAATATTAGGTTCCAAAAGCAAAAAAAGAATGACAGTTGTATGATTTATTATTAATCTAATTGATAATTGCAGACGAGTCACCCCATTCAAAGATCAGTAGAATGAAGCTCATCAACACCAACCGCATACCAAGCCGCTTGTGGGACAGAAGTTGAGATGATAGCTTGAGACTTTGTGATCCCTAGCAACAAAGCCAGCCCTACGGATACGGAATTTGGTTCTGCACCATAGTATCAAAATTGATCTTCAGAACGACCCCACTCCACAGGTGACATTTGGCTCGCCAAATCCATCGATGATAAGGTATTTTAGTAACAGCCATGCAATTGTCTTTTGGCTATTAATCATATGCATGTGGTTTTTGTCTTTTGTTTTTGTTTTTTTGTTTTTTGTTTTTTTTTTGATGAATAGGAAGGCAAATGCCACCCAGCTTTTATTGGAAAGTGCAAATTTACAGAGGCTATTCACACAGAATCAGAGATAGGAGGAGTGGGATCAGAACAACATAATACATAAACAAACACGGCATCTGATTGCTAAAAGAGAGAAGTATGTTTACTAGAGTAGAGTAGATAGAGGGACCATATTCTTCCCTTGAACTTCCGCACCATTATCCAGCTGGAGCATCTCTCAGCAACTTCTTTCCAAGGGAAGGGAAATAGTAACAACCTCGGACTCTGAATGAGCTTTTGTTTCAAATTTTCCAAACTCTAGCAACAGACCGGTCATTGAACAGGCCGAGACCATGTGCAGCAATAGCAGAGATTGAAGCTTGCTTCTTAAGAAAAATCTATGAATTATGCTCCTTCCAGCATACCCAACAACAAGCAGTGAGCGATGCAAGCAATATAAGCTGTACAGGTTTGGCAAAAGATTTGCATATCCACTTTAAGCAAAGGTGCTGGGGATAAATCGAGAAATTTAGAGTTTCAGAAGTTTGGTACAAAAATATGAGCATCTTCCTCAGTAGCCTGAATTGAAAATAGGACGGTGCTTTGCCTCTTCCACCGGCAATGATCCATTCTATGCAAAGCATAAGTAATACAGCTCGCTCCTAACAGCTCAATTAAGTTCTAAAACTCTAACTTAAACTAAACGAATTTTGATAAGATTTTTTCAAATTGCGGCAAGAGTGAAGGTTGAAAAAGAATAGACCAATTATTGAAAAAATTAAGAGCTTCTACGGCCATCAAAAATAAAGAGAATTTTTTATTAAGAAAAAAATCGAGAGTTACGTTTCTTCCAACAAGATCGAGCAACTATTGCTATGAGCATTAGAACCAGCTGCTGATTTTGAGTTAAGAAGTTACGTTTAATCCAATCTAAACGAAAGTATTTGAAGAAGGATAGGGCTGCAAGACACGATGGAAAAGAGGGCCTACTAAATGGATGAGAAGAAAATGCAAGTAAAGAATAGATGATCCATAGATTTTGGTACTAGACTATAAATCACACATCCACCTAAAAAATGCCCAATCTACGTTCCAAGCATTTTCTTGGTATTCAGCCTATTTTTTCAACATGACCATATAAAATATTTGAACTTAGTGGGATGCAAAGGCCTTAAATCACTAGAGCAAAGCTACATTTGATGCCAGTGGTATTAAAGAATTGATACATAGAGAAGGTGGAGAAAACTTCATTAGCGGTGGCCTTCCAAATAATCTTGTCATCCTCAAAATGTAGATTGATGTTGTTTAATAAATTAGACAAGTAGCTGAATTCAGTTCTTGCATGTAAGTTAGCTGAAGTGTGAAGTTTGAACTTCCATCTATAGACTGGCCCACCATGCTATTTTTATGCTTATTGAGAAGAAATAGAGAATGAAAAATGGATTGAAGGAGAGTATCATAGAGCTAATTATCTTTTCAGAAGAGCATGTTGTATCCCTTTCTGATAGTGCGAAAAGAGGTAGGGCATGAATGATACTTTATCATAAATTAAAATATTTTTTGATTGATTTTTAATTTTTAAAAAGTCTGATCGTTACGTAAGTAAAAAGTACTAGATTCTTCCAAAAATCCAGACTCTCTAGAAGGCAAGTGCCAATTTTATTTGGAGAGGATGATCGTGTTGAATATTTTTGACGTTCAAGCTTTTCGCCTTTTTTAGCAAATAAATAGTTTTTTAATTTACGTTATAAAAGATGCTATTGATTGAAGAATTCCCACTCCAAAAATTGCCGATGGTAATCAATGTTCTTGGTAACCCATGAGCTCAAAGAGAGAGAAGAAATTGTCACGGTTGCCACGACGTATTATTAGTGTGGCTGCCAAACAGCTCGAGCAACAAATTTTAGCTCTGCTAATCTCATTTCATGATCTTCTCTTGCCCACCCTCCTCCCAATACGGCCACGCCGCCACTATCCATCCCGACGGAGAGGTGGGCGGGAAGGGGGTGGGATTTGAGAAGGAGGCGGAGGAGAGGATGGTGATGGGACAGGGGTTGGCGGCAATAGCGGCGGTGGAGAGGAAGATGGGGAGAGAAAGCGGTGGAGAAGTTGGAAAGGTAAGGGAAGCAACGGTGGGAGGATGAGCGAGGAGGCGGAGAGTGTCGATCGCAATCGGGACCCAACCGCACGTGCAAAGCACGTGCATACTCAACTTCGCGGGCCAGCCCTCCAACTTCCGATCAAATCCGAAATCGTTCGGAAATCCTCCCCGCTCCTCACATTTGTCTCCTTCGATTTCCCTCCAAATCCCTTATCAATTCCAAACACTAACCTAGCGAGGTTACAATACCCTCTTCACAATTCCAAGTCCTAGGATTGGAAGCGAAGGCGACGGCCACTTCTCAATCCCCAGCCCTAGGAGTAGAAGGGAAGCGGAGAAGAGGGTCATGGCGAGGAAGTCCAGCGGCTGCACCATCTGCGAGAAATCCGACCTTGCTTCCATCTGCGCCGTCTGCGTCAACTGCAGGTAAGCCCAATTCTTCGATCGCCTCGGTTTGATCGGATCAGATGGGAGCCATCACCGATTTTTTTTAGCATAGTCGATCGAAATTGGACCTTTGGATCGAGGGATCTCAATAATCGATTTTTCCCTCTTTTTTCGATATATGAAGAATAAGTGATCACTACGACTCGGTGAAATCGTTGAAGAACACAAGGGATTCTCTTTATTCGAGATTGAATGAAAAGTTGGTGGAAAAGGTTAGCTTTTCACATGCCTGCCATAAATCGTTTTTGCTATTTCTTTATTTATGGGCATAATTTCTTGGTTTCCAATTGTTATCATGTGTTTTTTTTCTGGCTTGCAATTATATCTTATTTCACCGTGAAAATTGTTCTAACTTCTAAGTGTTGTCCAGCTGGTTCCCATTGAATAGGATATCTTCTGGTCTGCATCGAATATTGTAGAGCTCAAATTGATTAACTATTTAAATTAATGTACTTAGCATTTTTCCTGGATAATGACACTCAATCAAGTGAAAGAAGATGAGGAAGAAACCATACATCTAGACAAGTTACATAAGCTTGATTCAAAATAAAGAATTCCAAGAGAGTTATGGGTGGAAGGCGCTAGCCCCATGACAAGCCATTCCATTTCTTGCCTCTTGATCACCATATAGTCATAGCTGCCAGTAACGAGCATATATAACAATTATGAACTATTTGGAGTTTGTTTTGGATGAGTTGTTTATCTAGTTCCTTCTTGCAAGACTTGTCGTGAAGGACTAACTTACTTTAGTTCATCAAATTTAATAATATCATATTGAGGAAATCTAGTCCTCGATATTAATCACTTCTGAGTCTTACCTGGTTCCTTTTATTTTTCTCCTAAAGACAGCTTTATATTGTTCTACATAATCTAGAATTGAATATTTAGTTTTAAACACATTGATGATTCTTGCCTCATAGTTATTCATTTTGAAATTTCTTTCAGATAAATCCCTTTCCTTCATTTCCTCTTTCATGCTTGACATTCGTTGAATGTCCCTGTAATGTAATAGTTTTCAAATTTGCTAGCAATCAATTGTAGATTGCATAAATTCATCTTTGATTGTTGATAATACATGATAATATGTGCTATACATTTTAGACAAGAGGTCGTATATCAGGCAAGAGTATGAAATTAAAAAAAAAAAAATGCATGATTGAATATGAAGCCTCTAAATGGTGTTAGCAATTTCACATGGAGACAGATTTGGACCTTTGACTTTTTTGCATATGACTTTGGAATATTCTTTATTGTTTATTGTTTTTGTTTTTCTTTATCAATTTCGTTGTTGATATTTATCATGGCCAGAGGAAAGCGGATGATCAATTTAATTGGAGACTAAGCCAAAATGAGAAACTCAAGAAGTTGAGGGAGTGGCTAAACCACTTGAAGAAACAACTCTTACATGGTTGGTCTCTTCATATACAATATCAGGCATCATATGGCATGACACTATCATTTTCTAAATTTATGTTGGAAATTTTTGTTCTCTTCAGAGAAGGCTAAGGTTAAGGAAGAATCAAATGATCTAAACATAAGATATAGGATGTTGGATTCGGCTTTTGCAATGGTAGTTCAATTTATTGTTTGCAATGATTTTTGTCATAGTTTATTTTTGCTGCAGCAAATATACTTGAATTTTGCACATGCATGCCAATCTCTTGTTAACTATTGATTTCATACTTTCAGTTGCAGAAGAACCATGGGGAGTTGTTGGAGAAGTTCTATACCAATCTCATTTAGACTCAGAATTTAGGCTATGTAAGTTTCCTTTTTCAACGATCATTTTTATAAATCTAGTTTAGTGCATGGTAATCAGGGTGAATGATTTAATTATGTATTCTGAGTGTTGTTACTTTTTATTTTTTGAATTTATTCTTTTTTGTTTAATTTTTTTGGTTAATTCATTCTGAGATTTATTTTCTTTTCCTGATATTATAATATTTCAAGCTTAATTGGGTTATACAGTCTTTGTTTTCTAGCTTAATGATCTGTTTTAGATCCATATACAACCCAAAAGATAAAAAATTATTGCACTTGGCTCCTCTCTTATGGAGGATGGTCTTTGGGCACTCCAAAGAGTGCAACCTAATCTTATTTAACAATGCCTTCTGGCCATGTCAAGACTTTGGATCTGTTTCTCTTCCTTTTCTTATTTCTTTACCTAATCATGATTTAAACTTCTTAGATAACCTATATAAGATGGAAGTTATGATGGAAGAAGGCATTGAAGTTTATTAATGTTTTAACATTTGTTGGCTAAAAGAAGCATGGTTGGATTATCGTATTTGTTCTTCAGATGTCTCCTACGCCTAAAGGATCTGATGTATATGACTGTTCATGTAGTTGGATATGTCCATTCAGTTTGTGTTGGGAAGTTCTAGAAGTTTGTAAAGAACATTGCAACCCTATGCACTAATGCAATATTTGTAAGTGGTGACTACTTTACCGTCATATCAATAAAATCCTGACTGGTTGGTTCAAAAGTTCTTAGCAACTCTCATATCTCAGTCACAAGTATGATTGTGTTGATAGAAAAAAAGGGTGGCCTAGTGCCCGCAGCTCCTGTCATTGCGAGATCTGGGGAGGGTAAGGTCAGATGTAAGTAGTTTTACCTCCATGTGCAGAAAGGTTGTTTCCATATTTCAAACCCGTAAACTCCATGTCACAATGAAACGACCTTACTGTTCAGCTAAGGCTCACCCTTCCAAATATGATTGTGTTGATGCTTGGAAGAATCATTGGATGGTCTTCATCTAGATGACATATGTTGTAATTCAGAAGTCAAAATGCTGGATGAGCTGGTAGGATTACAGCAAATTGGCAATGCCAACCTATAGATGTCAAATTAATAGCAGATGACCCAATTGATCAGTTTGGACAAAAAGCTAGATCTTCCTGTTCAGCTTGACTGTGAGAATTGGGTGGGTGGTTATTTTATTAGCTGAACTGTCATCATTCCGGCATTTGAGTTTGGGTGTTTCCCTTCATGCAACAAAAGAAATGGATTTTGTTTTTGCCATTTACATTTTTTTGGTTTCTGCCTGGTTTGCTTTTCAGCATCATTTTTCTCCTTAAAATATCTCGATCTTCATTCTCGTTCATCGAATGATTGTCATGCTGTTGTGTTTATTGCAGATGGCAATCACCTCCAAACATCTTCACAAACGGTTAGTAGGTATAAAACAGATCTGTAAACTGTTCCCAATGTGTCGAGTAAGTGCCATCTATCTGTTTGATGCAATTTCTTTGCTTTAGATATACATGTATATATGTGGGGTTCATTGGCTAATCCAAATAGGAATGAGTGCAAGAAAAGATACACAAAGCCAATCCAAGTAGTTGCATAAGATCTGCTAGTCATGGAATGCTACTTGTAGCATGATGTATTAGATTACAGGATTAATACTTTTCATGTAAAATAACCAAGATACAAGTACTCCTTTCTAGTTTTGCTATGTTGCATAATGCTATCTTTTTGTAGACAAGTTATGTATGAACTTGGATGAATTGCAACATATTCTGCATTTCAATTAAAAGATGAAGTGAAAGGTAACATGGTATCAGGTGTAAGCAACCTAGAGAAGAAGTGCAGCATTATTAGCCTGCAAAAAGATCAGAAGAATGCATTTATTTTCACCAGGACAGGACTCTAGAACGGCTGGTTGTATCTTTTGGACGAACCATAAACTGCCAAAGTTACTTGTTTAGGCACTGAAAGACTGCCCTAACAGTCTTATATGTGTTTAATCAGCCAGGTTAAATCACAACACCAAAATGGATGAAGTGTAAAGCCTTTTCAAGTAAGTCTATACTAGCAGGAGATGATGTCCAGCCTTTTGCTGCATGTATTATTTTAACTGCTGCATCATGATCTTGATGGGTGAAACCAGCAGGAAAGATCATTCTATCCCATTAAATAAGTTCAAGAATATCAAGAAGTCAAAAGAAGTTTAATGTCACTGCCATGCCATTCACTGTTCTGAACACTCTCTGAAGGCATAATGAGGCAAAAATACCCTGGTAGGAGCATGCAAGTTCTGTCAATGCTGCATTTCTGAAGCAAAAGAAAAATAAGGATAAATTAGCTAGCTAACTAGTTGTCATCTTCCTTTTTATATTATCTTATACATAGTAATGTGATTGGCATTTTGCTTTATTGCTTGTTTCTCCACCAGTCCCTTGTTTTTCTCAAGCAAGTTCTTTGCATCATTTTTTTTCAACTTTAATGAATTTCTTAATGATGCCTAGCAAAATTTTCACTTGTCCTATTTTCTCCTCACTCAAAACAGTTTTCTGATTATTCTAAGAGCCAACAAATACCATAATGCATTTTTCTGACACAGTCAAACCAGCACATTCCAAAAATGGACAGAGAAGCAACTCTTGAGGATTGATTTTCACTGTATGGGCACCCAGATAATTGGATGGTTAAGGTTGTGTGCACAGGCACCTAACATGTAAATACATACAACGCATATGTAAACTATAGTTATAAATACTGTGATTAGTAATCAACTTACTGTAAATTCTTGACATGGTTCAGTTATATTTACATATCATTATGTATTTCTATCAAGGGCCAAGTAATCTATATTATGGTTTGCAGAACCTGTATTGTTGCTAACAGGAACCATAGCATTCATAATGGGTTTGGGTTCCTGAAAAATGAACAAAGAGAACCAGAACCTCCTATGGTCATGTTCTTGGTGAGATGGAAAATAGACAACCTTTTAATGTGAGTGTGGTGTATAGTTGTAGCAGGAACTACTGTATGTAATTCTGTCTTATTTTATGGGATTTTATTTCTGTGAGGATGGGATGCAGCCAGGACATTAGATACAAAACAGTAGCACTAGCCAAGTGTTTCCACCCTTTTCCTGGAGCATTGCTACAATATTTATTCTGCCAAATATTAGCTAAATGTTGCACAATCAGCAGCATCAGTGCAACATTTACACACACTGATTTCTTTTCCATGACACGTTTGAACTGTTGGTTTTGAATGGCATGTAACAGTGGAAGATAGTGGTCTTATGTGGTCTGCACAAGCACACTTTGCAAGTTTGCGTCACTTAGCACACTGAGCCTCAACATGAATGATGACCTGATAGTATAAAGATAGCATTTAATATATTGTCATGCTTAATAATTGCAATTATGCAGTTGACTTGGCTTGTGATTTAGGAAAAGACATGTTGTCCTTTTTGTGCTGTGACTGACATGGAGATGGCAGTAAATATTGGAGAAGCCCACTGCTTGGTTTTCAACTTTTGTTGCAAAATTGTCTTTTGGGTAGGGACACAAATGGCCCAGCATGCAGACCATCTTTCACATTATTCGGCCTGGGTTATTGGCCCTACAGAGAATTTTGCAAGCCCCCTGAGCCAGGATTGGCCCATTTGCATCCCTGCTTTTGGGTTTGAATTTGCTTGAGGATGTAAAAAGTGATGCTTTAGTAGAAACAGTTTATGGACCATTCAGCACACCGTAATGTCTATTGCTCAATACAAAGTTGAAACATTACAGGTTGTAAGTTTTTTAGGGTAACAATTTAGATGTGATCCAAATCATAATAGCTTTGTACTTTTGAGTTAAAACATAGCTTTGCGAGTCCTGGTATCCATCCTTCCTAGTGCCATATCTTCAACTGCAATCTCAGCTTTTCCTTTCACAACACTTTTGCTTTGTTGGATTTTACCATATTTTGTAAAACATCCAATGCAAATCCATACTTTTCTTAATATGGTCCATATCCAACCATTGTTCCAAATGAACAATGACTCAGTTAGTTCTAGATTATGATTCCCTTTATAAAGAAGATCAATATAAGAAAGATTGGCTCAAGAGGCTGACATTAGGTTGTAAGTAGGTAGTCATAAGGCATTCTCAAACTTTGACGGGTATTAGGTTTACCCATGGATCTGAACTCATATGGATAAGATACCTTTTCTTGGTTAAAGTGAAGCAAGAAAATAGATTGCATAGCAATATCTTAGTACTAAATTTTCAAGGAGCTTATAGCACAAATAATCTACTATTCATTTATTTATGATATCTATTTAATAAAAAAATGGTTTCATGTATGTGATTCCCTGTGTAAACATGATCTGAGATTTTCTGATGCCTTTTTATACAGTACAAATATTGCTCATATACTTTACAAGTTATTCGAAGCTTCCCGTGCTCCAACTTATCAAAAACATACATTAGGGAGATGCATGTAAATTTTGATGAGCTTTATCATTTCCTTCTCACAAGTTTCATTGATCCATTAAGATTTTTTTAATAAATAGTTTGGATGACTGTTCTTGTACAGTTTCAAATAATGCTTTCGTTGTTCATCTCACAGGTGAATCCAGATGGTGAAAGAAAGGATGGGTCCAGTGGACCATTTGATCAAATATGCAATGCACACTTACCTAGAGGACTTGATCCACATTCAGTTCCATCCAAAGAGCTTGCAGCCTCTCTGGAGTGAATTCTTCTTGCTTATTTCTTGGGTTCCTTGATTTTTGGTCTTCCAAAAATCCCCAACAATGTTGCAGTTAGGTTTTCATGGTGTCTAGGCATACACTTTAGACACTTTATTGGTTTGCATCGGACTCATGATATTGGTTTTTTAATTGTCAAATTGATGTTGTTTTCAATTTCCTTTTTTTTGCTTTTTTTTGGGGTGGCGTGGGGTGTGGAGGGGAGGGGAGGGAATTTACTCTTTAAATAATGGTTTTTGGTAGAACAAGTGCTGATGCATCAATTAGATCTCTTTTTGTATGAATTAACCATAAAATTCTTGTCTCTGGTTGTATGGCAGGCACATGGTCCAACTTCTAAATCTTGTTGTCCCAAACTTGGCTGCTCCAGCCCTTCATAATTGTGGTTTTGCGGTAAGCTTTGATGGATGAATTGAATAAGATTGGCCATAATCGATGGTAGAGCTTGTATGTCATAGTCTGAGCATCAAGATCCTAATAATCATGCACATACTTGTATTAAATTCTATCAGAAAACAAACTCTCTATCTACATATGTATGTATCATGCATGCATGCATGTACAGAGGTACATACATGCACTATGAGATAAATGGTAGAAGTCTATGCTTCTTTTGTTTTACTTGTATCATGAATCCTGCAAGAACATTGCATCTTAGTTGGTGAATGTAACCTGTTGGTTACCCCCATATTGCTTTATATTTCCACAATATGCTTTTCACGCCAACTCCCTCTTTTCCTACTGTTTTAGGGCCTGTTTGGATATCCTGCAGGAATATCCTGCAGGAATTGAGCCTGTTAGCCTGCCCAACCCGCATCATCTAAGGACCTGCTGAAATCCCAGCTTATGGGCCTGTTGGTCTACAGGAAGGAGAAAAGAAACCGTATAGATCCTGTTTTTCTTCCTTTCCATAGTATTCGGCTGGTGGGTGTTGGGTTGATATGGGCCATGCTCAAAACGGCTGCCCAATCCGCAACTACAGCAAAAACTTTGCCCCAGTCTTGCTGGATTACCCTCATAGGCCGTTGTTCTGATACTTTAACTCTTCTATTTGCACTTGAGGGTTCTTTCTCATGCATATGTGAACAAAATTCATATTGGGATACATGTCCATCCTCACAAAGGTGATTATTGGGAAAGGATTTTTAAATAAATTAAATTCATGTTTACATTACATGATGATTACAAGCCTCTTGTGCAGCTAGGAGTGTCCACTTTTTATTCCATGGCAGAACTGCTGTTCCTCCAGTGATGATAATTCATGGTCTGACAGAAGCTCCAGCAATCTTGGTGTTGCTTCCATGGAGTCAGAAAGCTTCCGTCATTCTTCTGCTTCTCCACATTCTGCCGAAACTCATATGACCTGTGGAAATGAATATCACTGCTTAAAAGAAGCGTGTCATGCATTACAGCTTATTGCTATAATTCTTTGTGCTTGGATGTACCTTCTGAATCTTCCACTTTTGAAGCATTTGCAAAATTGTTGGTCACTTCTTCTTCAAGGGAACTGCGATCTGTTTGGTCATTCAAGATGGCTTGCTCAAGGTATAATTCCAGTCATCTTTCTTCTAGTTGAGTTTTCGCACTTATTGTTTCCAGGTTATCATTTTAAATTTTAGTCAACTATTATAACTATTCAAGTTAGAATATTTTCATTACTTGGTTAATGTATATGAACTTGCTATTTTAATTGTAACTTGTAAGTCCCTGATTTGTTGATTCCTTTGGAACTCACGGAAAGATTTGCCTTGCTATTGCTTTATGATACATCACATGTACAAATCTTTCAGGTGGGAGTGGTAAGATAGTTGGATTAATAAAACACATCATATATTTTATGCTTAAATTTAAGAAGGATGCATGCTACCTTACGAAAGATGTTCTTGTGAATGGTTTTTTTTTAAAAAAAATAAAAAAAGGTACAACAACTGAAATTGAGGGCAACAGAATCGGGTCCTAATAGATTCACTCTTCAGCAAAGCTTGAAATTTCGATCATATTTTGACCAAACCATCTTCTCCTTATGCATGCACCCACCATAAATAGCAATTTGAACATTAGTCTATTAAGATGTTTTAATGAGAAAGAACATCAATTGTACAAGTGAATTGTGGTGGTTTTTTTACTGAAAAATACTAAGGTAACTCCATCCTCACAAACAGCGATGAAAAATAAGGTTATTGCTTGTTTAGAGGTGAAGACCAATGTGTCTGGTTGGTGTGCCCCACTATAAGCAGAAGTCTAGGTGCCTTACGAGTGTTGATGTTAGTTAAGCATTATTCCTCTTTCTAGATGATAAGGATGCAAAATAGTAGCTTTTGGGCATTTTTTCCAGTGCTTGTGAAGTGCCCAGACTCCACAAAAGAACAGCCTCTATACAGTGGGAAGTGCCAGTCCCCACCCCTGTATTCAACCCTCCTCCCCTAGTGAAAGGCACATGCATGGCACATGCAAAATACCTGTGCATGTGTACTCAGACAATATTGGAAGGTTTTACAGTCATTTTAGGAATTCCATTCTTTCTATGATTGGTATCTTCCGTCGGAGGGATAATAACAAAATCTATCCATCTATATGGATGTCTGCATGCATGTGTGCACACAGAACTGAAAGTGCACAAGCAAAACTCGTATGCTATGTTGACAAGACAGCGAGCATGAGGCTCGGTCATCACATGTAAATGAATCTGAAATTACTACCATGAACAGTTTAAAATGTGATTACTTGATCTGGCCATAAAACAACCCTATGTTGTCATAATTTCTTGTTAATAGTTCACATTTTTCAGGGGCAAATGGTTCTCTTCTTCTTCCTCTTCTTTTTTTCTGCAGTTTATAATGTTTCTTCTCTCTGATTCACTGATCTGATAAGGAAGCTCAGCAGCTGAACAGATCGGTATGGAATGTAAATTCAGGGGTTTCATCAAGTAGTTTAATGGAGAATACGCACACAACAATAATGGTAAGCCATAACTGAATACATAATATTTATGTTGTCTCCTTCAAGTCTGTACAATCTCATATTTAATTTACTGTGCCAATCAGCCAAATGCTAGTGACAAACCAGCTCTCAAACTCTACCACTAGTTCTCTTTACTCGGCTGAGATGATTGAGTCAGAAAGATCTGAAAGCCTTGGGGAAGGTTGGGATACAGTGGAGCATCCTACCTTTCCCCCACCACCATTGCAGGTTGGAGATGTTGAACATTGGATGCGGGCCATGTACATAGATGCTACAAAAAAAATAGCAACACACCAGCTGTTCTTTCACAATGCCTCTTACTGTGTATTTTTGATGTACGTAGCTGATCATTATCCATTTTTCTGGCTGTAAATAGCTTTTCCTTGTAGTTTTATAGCACGGAAGTATAGCTCCTGATTTTGTCCAATAAATTAATGCATAGGTGGAGAGGAGCTTATATTTTGTTGTGCAATAATTATAGTAATGACAAGTTACTTCAATTATGCCAATTTGGCAGAGTCCTAAGCTGCTGTTGGATAATTAGTCCGTAGAATAATTCCTTTCTACAACTATCGTTTTGTATATGGTGCTCCACCGGAGCATCGATGGAAGAGGGTATTTAATAAATGGTCAACCTGGTTTGAGGGAAGATATCTCAATTGGTTGGTATTAGAAATCCCCATTAGAAATCACTAGCTGCCCACGAAAAGAACTGTTACCGACCATTCCTTCATGATGTCCATGTAGACCGAAATAACCCACTGGATCGATGGTCGCATTCCGGTTAAATTTCGTTATGGTTTCGTGGATGTTTCACATGAGAATATAGAAACCAACTAGAGAAAACAGTTTGGAGCACGCTGCAGGCCTGTTAACAGCCAGCTCAATTGCTGCTCTCTCGTGCTGGACAAATTTGACATACTTTGGCTTCCGGTCATTAAAATTTAATCTTATAAATTAGTGTTCGTCTCGATGGTCATATCCTTTGTCAAGCAATCAAAGATTCCAGCCCAATCATGGTTGATATATTCCCAGCAATGGAACTGTAATCATGTATGAGACTCTCCCCCTTTATGTCAAAAACGAAGTAATCAAAATTTGGTACAGAAAAAATCAGAAATGGCAACACGTCCAATCATGAGGTCGATGCATTAACATAGTCACACTTGCTCCCAATTTCCTAAAGCAGCAATACCAAAGCCATTTGAAAAGGTACACTTCCTGATGACAATGAAGGAAACTCCATGTATGCTTTACTCGATAAAAAGTAGGAAGATTCTGTGATAAGAACATTAAAGATGCCACAATGGCATGGCAGACTGCTACCGTCTCATCATTTACAAATGGAGAATACACTATGTATAAAGTGAAGATTAAATTGAGGGATGTGGTAACACAAATTAAATGTCAGAAGAGTGCCCACATAAACCACATGGTGCAACCTCTTGTGCTTTTCCATGTGCATCTCTTATGCACGATATGACGTTGAGATGAAGGATTGAGTTACAGGAGCCCGAGAGACTTCAGCTGCTGAACATGCTCTGGTGGAAGAGGTGGTGGGCACCAGTCCATGCCCTCGCCATCAACATCCTCCACGACATACTCCTGATAATCATTTAAGAGTGATTAGCTTTATTAAGTGAATACATCTATAGGATATACATACCTCCGAGATCTTGAACAAATTAATGTAAAAAATAGATCAGATCTTCTTCTTCTTCTTCTTCTTTTTATGTTATGATTCTAGCAAGCAAACAAAGGAACTAAACCACACATTGATTACATGGAATCATGAATTTGCACCATGACAAAAAAATGGAAAAAACCATGCAGCTAAGAAATCAGGACTCACTTTTGTTAGCATTCTTTTAGCTAGTATATGATAATGCCGCTGCCAAATCCGCTGACCAACCATTGTTGCCACAAGCACACTATAGAATATGCCAATAATGGTGAATAGCCCAAGCACAATCAATCCCATGATAAACAGCAATG
The DNA here is from genome assembly GCA_006176705.1 of Cocos nucifera. NCBI lineage: Eukaryota > Viridiplantae > Streptophyta > Magnoliopsida > Arecales > Arecaceae > Cocos > Cocos nucifera. The sequence continues at coordinate 1,044,647 of QRFJ01000073.1, forward strand.
GTAGCCCGGCTTCTCCAGCACCTCCTAAGCATCCACATTCACCTGCTGTACTTGCACAGCTTTCAAAGCAAGTAGTACAGTCGGTCCACATACACAGCGTGCCAGGGAGATGGCAATCAGCACACATTCTGAAAGGAGGGGAAAAAGGAACTGATGTTATTTAGTCCACAAAAATTCATCATAAAACAAGATGAAGAGAGAGAGGTGAATGTTTGTGTCCCAGAGAAAGAGAAAGAGAAAGAGAGAGAGAGAGAGAGAATTTCTTTTGATTTAATGCTTTTGTTTTTGCTTGTGTCTTATGTTTGTGCAAAGACCTTGCTTTTAAGATATCGGGAATTACGAAATCTATATGAATCCAAAACACCGATATCGGGAATGTAAACTAATGACAACTACATGCAGGCTTTAGCAATAAAAAAGAAAACATTTCATTCCAAAATCAACATGCACCAAAGCACAAAGCATTACCATGAAAGTCAAAATGTTGAGAATGTGCATTGCATATTAAGAATTAAATTAAATTGGATGCAACATTTACCCTGGTTGACAGCAACAGAGACATAATTCTCGACAAGGCTGAGCCAAATCATTGCGTACTCGACGATCATAGCAAGTTATGAAGCATCCGGACAATCCAAGCAAAGCAAAAAATAGTAGCGCCCCTGTTGCGCACAACAATAATAAAAAAAATCAGCATGAATAGGAAGGGATATATCGTATTAACTGTTAAGATATAACAAAATTGATGCTTAAGATTCAACAAACATCCCAACCACAAGCACATGAAATTTTCTTAATACAAACATGCAAGGCATAGCAAGAAGGTTAATAGGACATGTTCCTTGGAAAGATTTCCAAGCCCAAAATGAAAAGAAATAATCTGATCATCAAACACCAATTACAGATATCGGGATATTTGAGCACATAGGTGCACCAATTATACAATGCATTATGTATGTGTATGTGCAGATGTGTGCATGCATCTTCCATAATGTACAAAAATATGGCTCTTTTTTTATGGGGAATCAGAAATTTGGCTCTTCCACTTTAATCACTCTAGCTTGTATGTGCATCAGCGTGTACATGCCTCTTCCACGATATACATAAGTATGGCTCTTTTTTTCAGGGGAGGAATCAGTAATTTGGCTCTTTCACTTTAATCACTCTAGCCTTAATGTGGGATGACAATCACATAGCAGATTTCCAGAACCAACGCTACAAAGCCCATCTTAGGCTCTTTTACAGACTATGAAAAACAAATACAAGATGCTGCACCTATCTTTCATCCCCACCAATGAATTGAAGGGCTGAAGCACCCCTTTAACATTCATACCTTAGATGGAGCATAGTCAGAATTTGACAAAACCATAAAGCTTTTGTTCATGATAGAGAAATGGCCTCAAGTCAAGGGCTTCATCACAAAAAGATTTTCAAAGTTGGGGAGACAAGTAAACAATTTTATGCTTAGTTGTTCGGGTGTCATAAGAGTATGAACCAAGTTACCATTGCTCTAGGGATCTAATTCTCTTAGATTGACTTCGAAAAAGTTCACTGGTCCAGGAATTCTTCCATTCATTCCCCCTCTCTCCCTCCCTCCCCCTATCAATGTGTCAAATTGGTTCATCCTCTTTGCCTGTAGCCTCTGACTAGGCCTCAGTTTCAACTTTTGTTTCTCAACTAAGTCATCAGAAATCCTCTTCTTTGGTCATTTACAACTCTTTAGGTTCATCCCCTCTGAGTTTTGATGGTCTTTAGTATCCAGAAGCAAAGGTTTTGGTGAATTTTTAAATAAGTTGATCTCATATTGCTGCAATTTCCCTGTCTATTTCTGATCCATTTTAGAGGTTCATTTGATTTCTGTGTGCTTCTTGACCAACTTTGAAGCATTTGTGTTGAAGATTGCCATGTTTGACCAAAATAAGTAACCATCATTTTTAACGTGTTGAATCTGGTTTTTTGGTTATCCTTGCACTGCATATCCCCAGTCCCTTATACTACTGCCTGGTGATACTGCACTAATTTTCAAGTTAAAATGCATTATTTCACTTGCTTTATGCACCAACATTCCACTTTTTACTACTTGCCTAGTTGTGTGAGCCATGGAAATACTATTGGCCAATCCTCTTACAGAATGTCAAGCATCCAACTTTCTGATAATATAGATAATTCAGACGGTCATGGTAGATTCAAGGATTCCGATCAAGGTATAAGCCAGGCTTGTCAAGTTCAAGCTTTGTCAACAGCTATCACCTATTGATGTGGGCATTGCACCTTCTATGAAATAAACAGTGATGGATATATACAGCAATGCAACTATCAGTAGTTGTTAATGATTATCTTCTTGCTTGTAGTGACACATGAGTTTTCTCTTACTGCTTGAGTGGCACAACTTCATAAATCATCAAATTAAACATCTTTATCAATTAGCATCGTTTGTTGTTGCCATGTCCGCACCTGCCCAAGTTGCCACTGACATCTACATCAGTACTACCTGAAGCTTTTGTACCTCGATCAGGTCCAACCGTCCAAATATAGCCTTACATATGTATATTATATGTTTTTGGAACAACAAACTGCCACACCAATTATCTCACAAATATGATGGAAGAATCATCCCAATCAATCAGTTGGGAAAATAACTCCAGTTTGAAGAGAAAACCATCTCCCAGACAGAGATGTGCAACCATTGTGTTGATGGCTTGTTTGCTATTTATAGGTTGACCACTTATTATGCATATGCATATTGCCTATAATTGATGCCTTATTCCTTCCGTAAGTATCCCACTCATCCACATTGTTACTTCATGTGACCCATAATCAGTTTCCTTTTTTTTTTTGATATGATAAAACAAGCTATATGGTTATTGATAATCAGGATCCTAATCAAATAATGCTATAAGTTTGTAACTGTTTACATTTACTAATATCAGTGACAGTCTGCTAAACACAATCCCCCCCCCCCCCCCCCAAAACACACACACACAAAAAAAAAAAAGAAGCTAACCATAAGTGGCAAACAAAACATAAAATTCTAACAAATTGTAAATAAGTGGTGCATTGAGTATTAGGGGGAAAAAAAAAGAAATAGTTGATGGATTTTATATATTTTATACTTCTCCCCCCCCCCCCCCCCCCCCAAAAAAAAAAAAAGATGGAAGCATATAGCATATATCTCCATTGCATGGTAAATGCGAACAGCATTTCAACAATCATTGCAATTTGTAGGAATTTCAATGATAAACATGAGGTTTAGACTGGAGAGACATTTTTAAGCAAACCCTTGTAATTAAGGTAAAAGAAACAATCAAAAGATTTTGTGGTTTAAAAATTTACCACATATATAGTAGAAACTAAGTTCATTGTCGAAACCCCAGGCCACACGCAGCCAGTATTGCTGATAGCTATCAACCAGATACACCAGATATGCCAGTGAAGAAATTACCTGTGCATGTGAATCAGATGCTCATAAAAGGGGGGCAACAGAAGTGACACTGAATCTACAGATATTTTAAAAATAGATAAAAATCATCATAGACTTACAAGTTGAACAACTGCAAAGATAAACAATATATCTCGAGTCACAAAGAATCTGAACTTCAAGGTTCTCCATTTCCTGTCTGCATGAACATGAACCCTCAAATAGTAAGGAGCCTTGCAGGTTGTACAATGGGCAAATGCAAACCCTTCCTGGAGAATATGGACAAATGATTGGAGTCAACCTGATTTTGCCTGAAGATGATCTTACAAAGTCGAAAGAAACAAATATTTAAAGGAATCCACATCTATAAAATTGAGGTGGAATCTTTAAAAGAGTGTTGCTGACCTATTAAACTAACAAGCCTTAAGTTTGTCTTCAGTCCTAACCATTCTGACCAGTCTTTATAACCCAATCTCAATTTTGTTCTCTTATTTCTTTAAAACTTCAACAAGACTTAATTCTACTATCATCAATTCTAAAGCTTGGAACTTAATCAGCAACTCAGCATCCATTTCCCAATCAAATTCAATATTCTCCTTTCCACGTGTTGAACTAAATATTGACATTCTTAAGTTTCTTCATACATAGTCTATAAATGCTATTTTCCCCATCCATCTCTACTCACCATTTGACCGTGTTCATCACATGAGAGAACCCAAGCCATATTTAAAATCTAATAAATAACCAACAACCCATGAGAATTTAATTTCACCAATATTGTTAACCCGATGATTGATTTTGATGAGTACAAAACTTTTGAGTATGACACTAATGATTGTATGTTTTTGGAGAAATTAATTTATTCTATAAGAAGCACAATGAGTTTGAACATTTAAAGAAGCATGGAGAAGCCTAGAAAAACAAATTTTAAAGTTGGAGAAGCATTTCAAGTATTTTTAAAGCAAAAAAGGAGGATTGGATACAAGCGCATCATGAAAAATCAAGTGAAGAAGGCTTAGAGTCAACTCTGGAAGGTTTTGAGTTGACTCCGGTATGTTAGCACCAAGTGGCGTAGAGCTTAAGTCGACTCCTAAAAAGCTTAAGACAACTCTCTCAAGAAAAATAAAAAGCAAATTTTCTGAGTGCAATCCTCGAGCTGACTCCTGCAGTCCTCGAGTCGACTTCAGCTCTAATGGTTAATTCTGTAAAAATTTAGATTTGTTTCAAATGATCTCCAACGGCTAGCTCAACCCTTCCGATGGTCAAAACTTGTTCTCTAGCCACTTCCAAGCCTATTAAAAGCTAGAGAATCATTTGGTAAGTAAGCCAAGAGGATTGGAAAGAAAAATATATCAATGATTGAAGTGATCATTGAATATTCTTGAAAAAGAGAAAGATAGGAATTGGTTGTGCGAAGATTTCAGTGAGTTTTCAAGAGTGATCCATTCCTTCATCAGTTACATCCTCTTAAGCATCAAAGAAGAGAAGTTCAAGCTTCAAAAGAGCCATCCTTTCAGCAACTTCATCGAGCTTAAAAGAGTTTTTCTTTTATCTTTTTATTTGTACTGAAACTTACTATCTCTTGTATTTGGGTTAACTTTATAAGTTTCTTTGGGGTGAAAGAACTTGGATTAGGCCTGTCCAAGTCCAGAATTGGACATTATACAGTTTTGATTGGTAAGCCCGAAAAATGAATTAGGTTTAATTGTGATCTCGAAAAATAATTGTATAAGATTTTGGTTGGTGAGTCCGAAAAATCAACTGAGTTTAATTGTGAGCTTGGGTACAATAATCGCACTATAATCGAGGTGATTATAGTAAAATTTTTAAGAAAAACTTGGATAGTAGATATAGGTGTGGAGTTGCACTGAACCATTACAAATTTTTTGTGTTGGTGTTGTGCTTTGTTTTACCTGCTTTTTCTTACATTACTTCTTTTATTTCTAAATTCCACTACTGCACATTGTACATTCTTCACAATCACTCAAGTTAGTTTGATTAAAGCACATATTTATTAGATTTAGTAGAAGTTTTTGAAGAACCCAATTCACCCTCTTCCTCTTGGGTTACTAACTTTCTGGGCAACAAATATAAATTGGATACAGTTAGAGGTGGGTCCAGAAAGCACATGGTACACCAAAGGAGAGTGCCCTTTTCAGATATAAGGAGTAGGATAGTCTCGGTCATGCATAAGCTCATCCCTGGAGATGTTGTTGGTCGATGGCAATCAGATGCTTATTTGCTCATCAGAAACACCAAAGTGTAGACAATTGGTAGTACATGCGAGTCCAAAAATGTTTACCAAACTGCATTATAAGTTTCAGGCATATGGAAGAGGATTGATGGAAAAAACTATTATTGCCTTGATAACATGGAGAAGGAGCCCTTTTCCAATTAAATGGGGAAGGACTTACAAATAATTCCTTTTCACCAACTGCAATTATACGCTATATACTCTCTCAATGAGCAATATATAATTCTTCTTATATGTTCAAGTAAAATAATTCAAGGCCTCCCTTCATCTTTCTTGAGTCTTGGATAGATGACAAAATTCTCACCTTAACTGGCACATCCTCATATCTCTGTTGTGCAAATCATTACATCCTTATCAAGTTCCCCATCACCCCATGTTGAGTTGTTCAATTTATCCACATCCTCTGATGTTCTCCTTTTGAAATCTCTCCTCCACAATTTTATAATGCATGCATCATAAGTTTTTCCATTGTTTCAATGGCTTCCTTAACTAACTTCGGACAGATAACTGCAAAGTCCCCCACGCTAAAAGCATTGTTTCTACCTTGGCTTTCGAGTCAAAATGTTCCTCAAAAACCAAACCGCTTATTATGTTTCCTCATCCAGAACAAATAATAGACCGAACCTTCTATGGCCTTGACTTTTATGTCACGAGTCATGGTTATGCAATGACACGGCTAAACATGATCCTCAGGTTAAATCTCAAAATTTAGTATCAAAGACTAAAATTAAACCCAAATACAAAAATGGATTTGGTTTCGTCATATTCTGCTCTGCATGATGAACATAATTATTTAAAGCGTACAACTTTAATCACATAACCGCACAAACTGCAACAGATACAGCAACTTACCCTCACAGCCCGCCAGTGGTCCAGGCATTCACGGTGAACATACTTGGAAGTTCCCTTGCACTTGCAAGGAGCTATGAAATCCCTTCCTGAGAGCCCAAAAACACACGTCTCGGTCAATTTTCTACCACTTAAAAAAAAACAAATAATGTTTTGCTTGAAAATTCCACTTTTTTCTTCTTTTTACTGTAAATTTTGGAAGATCGAACTGGTCCTAGAACTAAATTTACTCAAATTTCCTCTCTACTTCCACAATTTTCATCAAATGGAGTCAAAATTGGAGCGAGATTTAAGGAACGATAATTCCAGGAAATTCAGGAAAGAAATGGAGGAATTGGGAGTGAGAAGGGTCACCGTCGGTCTCGAGGCAGATCCGGCACTGTAATTGCTCCCCTTGGCCGGCTTCGAGGTCGATCTCGCCGGGCTCCGGCACCGGAGCGGGGGCGATCAGCGGGGAGGAGCTCCCCGGATCCACCTTTGTCGTCATCTCGAGCTCAGCGACAAGGACAAGTTAACGGGATCGAGCGAGAGAAAGAGAGGAATAGAAGAAGAAGTCGTCGGATCAAAGAGAGAGACGAGGAAGAGGAGGGAAGGCGAGAAAACTCATAAAATAAAACCCTAGAATTCTCCTCCCACCTCGCTCTCTCTCCGAACTGCCCTTGTCGAAGGGGAGGAGGGGTTTTACCTTCTTTTTTTTTTTTCCTACGGCCCCCCCTCTCTCTCTCTCTCTGTGTGTGTGTGTGTGATACTCTGATCGCTAGGGAAAGTGGCAGGAGCTCTTGCTCTGAAGGGGAGGACAAAAATTATATGCGGAGAACGGCCGTCCATCGGTCCACGTTGCAGGGGCTAAGTAAATGAACGCGCCCAAGGGGAGAAATGCTGGGTTTTTTTTTCTACCGCACAGAGGTATCTATGCGCGCGTTCGGAGGAATATATTGTCAGATAAGTCTGAGGGGAAGATAATTAAATACCTTTTGGTATATAGAAAACGAAATGATTATTATTATCATTATTTTGGCTAAGAAAACGAAATGATGTTTGGAAACGTAAAGTGCTACGTAAAGGAGATATAAATAGCTCTGATCTTTCCAGATTCCAGGTTCCGTGTTTTGAAATAGTACCAAAAAAAAAATAAATTCGGAAGGTTCTTTTTAGAAAATTCGTGCCATCCCATATAATAAGTCCGCCGTACCCTTTCTATTCCATCTACCGTCTAAAAAAAATTCACATAAGATATATGGTCGCTAGAAGGGTCTGCCCGTCCCATCTCATATTGAAAAGTCCGTCAAATCCTTCGCATTCCAGCAAATCCATTTGAGGAAATTAAAAAAAAAAATCGCAATACTTTGAGATATGTGCTTATTTTTCATCTAAAGCCTTTGATTCCCTTTGGAAAAAATGGGGTAAGCCAAAGAGGTCGAGAGGAAAGCGTGAATCTTGAAAAACGGAGGAGGATCGAGCACTGTTGTCGTAGTCAACTGAGAGACCATTCTATTTTACCCGCCGATCATATAGACCGTGGCACGAAGTCAAGGCTTCAACACCGGCTTTTGGCTATATTACAAGAAAACTTATACATGTTAACTGACTGATCTGATAAAACGGTAAGATTTTTAAAATATTTTATTACAATTAATTTGGATAAAAAAAAATGTTAGATACCGAAACTATTTTATCCGACCGCCAAAAATATAGGATGCCGCAGCCCGCAGCTTTTCTTTCTACCGAATCTCTTTCCTTCTTATAATATATATATATATATATATATATATATATATATATATATATATATATATATATATATATATATATATATATTCTGTTTTCAAAAAATTTTATGGGCTCTAATGCCCGCATTCCAAAAATAATCCGCCGCATAAAACTTCTTTGTATGAGTTGGTTTCCAACTTCTGTATCCTATGGATTTGGAGTCGAAAAGAAAAATATTATGAAAAATATTCTCATATGATGTTGTTATTAGAGATGGCAAACAAGTAATCTTGGATTAAATATAACTTAGATTGAATGTAGATTATATCAAAATTTATCAATCTAAATTTAAAATATTTATTAAATATATTAAAAATTTAAATTTAAACTTAATCTATTTATTTAATAGATAATCTGATCCGATCTATATAATTTATTTTTAAATAGATTAGATGGATCAAATTATATATATCAAAAATATGTTAAGTAGATTTTAAATAAATTAAATAGATCGGATTATAATCGGATCTAATTATTAAATGAATTAAAAATTTATTTTTGAATCCAATCTATTTAATAAATAGATCTAGATAGGTTGATATATTTATGATCCAAATTCATTTATATTAAATTTAAATTTATTTAAATTAAATTATTTACGAATTAGATTGATAGATCGAATCATAAATTATCATCCTTGATGATCATATATATTTATAATCAAAAATATACTAAAGATCATGACCAAAATGATAGGAATATGAAGAGAAATAACAAGTAGACTGAATCTGCTATATTTATGCTATTCAAAGTTATTTTTTTTAAATTATAGATTCTTAATATATAATTTGATATTAGAGCAGAATGAACATATTGTCAATAATAAATTATAATATTTTACTATATTAAATCTTTTATAGAGTTTAGGTCTTTAGATGGCACAAGCAGTTGAGCATTAGTCTAAATTTGATGAATGTTTGAAAAATTGAGCTTTGATTTATTATCCAGATTATGATTATTTACACTACTAAATGAAAAATGAAATGTTTTCTTATGAAATTAATTTATTTTATTTCTAAAATATAAATAATATGATTCTATTAGGATTTCCGCCAGGGAAGGGATAAAAGTGGCGTGTCGCCATCACGGTACGGTCCTATTAGGATTTCTATGTCAAGATTTATTCCACCGGAGTATATCGGCTCTCTCCAATGTTTCTAAAAAATATATAGCATATTATTTAAATTGAATGAATTCTATAATTTAGCAGTTTTTTTTATAAAACATATAAATTTATATTAAAATAAATAGCTGAAATAGAGTATTATTTTTACAAGATAGGTTCAGAGAGAACCCGTTGCCTTGGGGACAAAACAAAAAGCCTGAACAGGTAAAGATAATGCATCTTAAAAAAAAAAGGAAGCAACATAGGATCGAGACCATAGCAAAGGAGTTGAATACATATAATATAAACCCAAAAAAGATAATAGTAGCTATGGGCAATACTTTCTATACCATCAGTGGTGATATGGAGTGCACTAAATTTTCTAATTGATTCATATGATACTTCCATGAGATGACGTAATGTATGCCATTTTTTATCCAATTAGACATCTAAAGATATAAAAAAAATGAAGGTATTTTGTCGTTTTATTATTGAGCATATTTAATGTACGTTATATTTTACTTTTCAACTTTAACACGACGAAAATGCTCTTTTCCTTCAAGACGAAGTATTTTTACTATTTGATAGTTAGGTTGAATATTTCAAATGTTATTCTTCTTTATCTTTTTTCTCATTTTGTTGAGATTCTGCTTAAGCATCTGGGTATCCAACATTTTATCTGCAACGAAAAGTATGCATTCGATCTTATTGGCTAGCACATTTTATCTGCAATAAAAAGTATACATTCGATCTTGTTGGCTAGCATCTAGATGCCATAATATTATCCATCCAAGCAATATATTTCATCTATTAGGTAAAATATCATCTATAGATCTTTTAATATATTTTTTTTATAGTTCTTTTAATACAACAGCTTTTTTGATAGTTAAACGTCTGCAAGTAAAATTCTATATCAACATTATGGCATCCTACAGGTAAAACGCATCTCAAGTATATTTTTTTGACATTTTTATGACATCCTACGTCAAAATTATGATATTATATATCAAAATTATGACATCCTGTATGTAAAATGCCTTTCGAAAATAATTTTGATAATATTATAGTATACTAGATCATAAATATGATATTATATGTTAAAATTAAGACGTCTTGTAAGTAAAATACTTTTTAAATATATCTTTTGATATTTTTATGATATTTCTATGTCAAAATTATGGTATCCTACAGGTAAAATATTTCTCAGATATATTTTTTTATATTTTTATGACATCCTATATCAAAATTATGATATTCAATATTAAAATTATTGCATCCTGCATGTAAAATACCTTTCGAAGATAGTTTTGATAATATTATAATATGTTATATCATAAATATAATATTATAGATTAATATTATGATATCTTACAGCTAAAACACCTCTTAAGTATATTTTTTTGATTTTTTTTATTTTAAAATATCATAATTTTGATCTTTAATGTCATAATTTTGATACAAGATATTATAATTTTATATTTAAGAATATTTCTATTCTAAAATATCAATTTTAATCATTAATATCATAATTTTAACACACAATGTCAAAATTATGACATCCAGGATGTTTCTATTTTAGGATATTATAATTTTGATATAGGATATCAAAATTATTATATCAGAGATGTTTCTATTTTAGGATGTCATAATTTTGATCCTTAATATTATAATTTTGATACAGAATGTTAAATATGATATTCTGAAATAAAAATATCTTCGATATCATAACTATGATATTATATGTTAATATTATGATATCTTATAGGTAAAACACCTTCCAAATATATTTTTTGATATTTTTATAGCATTTTTATATTAAAAATATGGCATTATATAGATAAAATATTTCTTAAATATATCTTTCAGTATTTTATAACGTCTAATATCAAAATTATGTTATTTAAAATCAAAATTATGACATCTTACATGTAAAACATTTTTTGAAGGTAGTTTTGATAATACTATAACATACTAAATCATAACTATTATATTATATGTTAATATTATGATATTTTATAGATAAAATAATTTTTAAATATATTTTTTGATATTTTTATAGTATTTTTATGTCAAAAATATGGCATCCTGTAGGTAACACACTTTTCAAATATATCTTTCAGTATTTTTATGATATATAATATCAAACTTATGATATTTAAAGTCAAAATTATAATATCTTGTATATAAAATATCTTTTGAAGATAGTTTTGATAATACTAAATATACTAGATCATAAATATGACATTATATGTTAATATTATGACATCTTATAGGTAAAATATCTTTTAAATATATTTTTTGATATTTTTATAGCATTTATATGATAAAAATATGACATCCTATAGATAAAATATCTCTCAAATATATCTTCTAATATTTTTATGATATCTAATATTAAAATTATGATATTTAAATTTAAAATTATAATATCCTGCATGTAAAACTTCTTTTGAATATAGTTTTGACTATACTATAACATACTAGATCAAAACTATGATATTATATATTAATATTATGATATCTTATAGATAAAATATCTTTTAAATATATTTTTTTATATTTTTATAGTATTTTTATATCAAAAATATGATATTCTGTAGGTAAAATAGGTACTTTATGTTTTCTATATGCATTTTTTGACTTCAAATTTTATGACATTATAAATTAATATTATGACATGTTGTAGATATAATATCTTAAAATGGGTACTTTATATTTTCTATATATATTTTTTGACTTCAAATAACCTTCTATACATCTTCTACAGAGATTTTTGCAAATGATCAGTTGGATGATGCTTCATGAGATGGTTATCTTAAGAATTCACATTCTTTTAGTGCATCATATATAGATAATAATTTATAGCAAGAAGATAAGCACAGAAGGAACGAGGAAGGAGATTGTCAAGGATGAAATATTATAAATTTTTATTACTTATTATAATTTATAAATTAAATATTTAAATTTTATCAAAATATATAATATATTATAGTAGATGTTTAAAAAATTTATTATTTTAATAAAATATCATCTTAAATTTTTGAAAATATTATATTTAAGACTGTTTCTATTTTAGGATATCATAATTTTGATTCTTAATATTATAATTTTGACATAGGATATTATAATTCTACATTCGAGAATATTTTTATTTTAGGATATCATAATTTTAATCCTTAATATTATAATTTTTATATAAAATATCATAATTCTATGTTCGGAGATGTTTGGATGTCATAATTTTGACTTTTAAAATTATAATTTTAACACAGAATGTCACATAATATTATATTTTTGCATTCAGGGATGATTCTATTCTAAGATATATTAATTTTGATTTTTAATATTATAATTTTGATACAAGATGTCATAGAATGTCATAATTCTATATTTGAAAGATATTTCTATTCTAAAATATCATAATTTTAACTTTTAATATCATAATTTTAATACATGATGTCATAATTCTGTATTTAAGATTGTTTCTATTTCAGGATATCATAATTTTAATCCTTAATATCATAATTTTGACACTGAATATTATAGGATATCATAATTCTGCATTCGAAAATATTTTTATTCTAGGATGTCATAATTTTGACTCTTAATATCATAATCTTGAAACAAAATATCATAATTCTACGTTCGAAGATGTTTCTATTTCAGAATGTCATAATTATAATCCTTAATATCATAATTTTGAAATAGAATGTCATAAGATATTATAATTCTACGTTCGATAATATTTCTATTCTATGATGTCATAATTTTGACTCTTAATATCATAATTCTGATACAGGATATCACATGATGTCATAATTCTATGTTCAAAAATATTTTTATTCTTGGATGTCATAATTTTTATCCTTAATATTATAATTTTATCGCAAGATGTCATAATTCTATATTCAGAGATATTTTTATTTTTGGATGTCATAATTTTGACTCTTAATATCATAATTTTAACATAAAATATTATAATTTTACGTTTGAAAATATTTTAATTTTAGGATATCATAATTTTGATCCTTAATGTCATAATTTTGACACAAGATGTCATAAAATATCATAATTCTACGTTCGATAGATGTTTTTATTTTAGAATGTTATAATTTTTATCCTTAATATCATAATTTTGATCCTTAAGGATTAAAATTATGACATACTGAAATAAAAATATTCTTAAATACATAATTATGATATTCTGTATCAAAATTATGATATTAAGAATAAAAATTATGATATCTTGAACTAAAAACATCTCTGAACATATAATTATGATATCATATGATATTCTGTATCAAAATTATGATATTCTAGAATAGAAACATCTCTGAATGCAGAATTATAACATCCTGTATTAAAATTATGATATTTAGGATCAAAATTATGATATCCTAAAATAAAAACATCTCCGAATGCAGAATTATAATATTAAGAATTAAAATTATGATATTCTAAAATAGAAACATCATTGAACGTAATATTTACAAAAATTTAAGATGATATTTTATTAAAGTAATAGTTTATTCAAATATATGCTATAATATATTTTATATTTTGATGAAATTAAAATATTTGATTTATAAATTATAATAAATAATAAAAAATTTATAATATTTCATTCTTGATAATCTCCTTCCTCATTTTTCCTACGCTTTTCTTCTTACTATAAATTATTATCTATATATGGTGCATTAAAAGAACGTGAATTCTCAAGACAACCATCTCATGAAGCTTCATCAAACCAATTATTTGCAAAATTTTTTGTAGAAGATGTATAAAAGATTCTTTGAAGTCAAAAAATGTATATAGAAAATATAAAGTATCCATTTTAAGATATTATATCTACAACATGTCATAATATTAACCTATAATATCATAATATTTAAAATAAAAAATATAAAAAATATAAAGTATATATTTTATCTATAGAACACCATATTTTTTATATAAAAATATTAAAAAAATATCAAAAAATATTTTATCTATAAGATATCATAATATTAACATATAATGTTAAACTTATGATCTAGTATGTTATAGTATTGTCAAAACTATCTTCAAAAGATATTTTACATATAGGATGTTATAATTTTAACTTTAAAATTTATAATTTTAACTTTAAATATTATAATTTTAATAATTAAATATCATAAAAATACTAAAAGATATATTTAAGAGTTGTGTTACCTACAGGATGCCATATTTTTGACATAAAAATATGATAAAAATATAAAAAATATATTTAAAAGATATTTTATCTATAAGATATCATAATATTAATATATAATATCATAGTTGTGATCTAGTATATTACAGTATTATCAAAACTATCTTCAAAAGATGTTTTACATGCAAAATATCATAATTTTGACTTTAAATATCATAATTTTGATATTAGTCTTCATAAAAATATTAGAAGATATATTTGAAAAGTATTTTACCTATAGGATATCATATTTTTGATATATAAATACTATAAAAATATTAAAAAATATATTTAAAATATATTTTACCTATAAGATGTCATAATATTAACATATAATATCATATTTATGATCTAGTATGTTATAATATGGTCAAAACTATCTTTAATATTTTATATACAGGATGTCATAATTTTAACTTTAAATATCATAATTTTAATATTAGATATCATAAAAATACTGGAAGATATATTTGAGAGATGTTTTAACTATAGAATGCTATATTTTTATTATAAAAATACTTAAAAATATTAAAAAATATATTTAAAAAATATTTTATCTATAAGATATCATAATATTAATACATAATATCATAGTTGTGATCTAGTATATTATAGTATTATCAAAATTACCTTCAAAAGATATTTTACATGCAGAATATCATAATTTTGACTTTAAATATCATAAATTTGATTTTAAATATCATAATTTTAATATTATATATCATAAAAATATTAAAAGATATATTTAAGAGATGTTTTACCTATAGGATGTCATATTTTTGATATAGTAATACTATAAAAATATTAAAAAATATATTTAAAAGATATTTTACCTACAAGATATTATAATATTAACATATAATATCATAATTTTGATCTAGTATATTATAGTATTGTTAAAACTATCTTTAAAAGATATTTTATATGTAGGATATTATAATTTTAACTTTAAAAATCATAATTTTGACTTTAAAAATCATAATTTTGATATTAGATGTTTTACAAATATTGAAAGATATATTTGAGAGGTATTTTACCTACAGTATGCCATATTTTTGATATAAAAATATTAAAAAATATATTTAAGAGATATTTTACCTATAAAATATCATAATATTAACATATAATATTATAGTTATGATTTAGTATGTTATAATATTATCAAAACTACCTTCAAAAGAAATTTTACATGTAGGATGTCATAATTTTGACTTTAAATATTATAATTTTGATATTAGATATCATAAAAAATTTGGAAGATATATTTAGGAGGTATTTTATCAATAGGATATCATATTTTTGATATAAAAATACTATAAAAATATTAAAAAATATATTTAGAATATATTTTACCTATAAGATATCATAATATTAACGTATAATATCATAGTTTTGATCTAGTATGTTATAGTTGAAGGAAAAATTATATTTTTGCAGCATAGAATCATTCAAATCTTATTAGATCTAAAAAAATATTTCAAAAATTTTTTCTATGATCCTAATCAAATCTGAGATATTTCGGATCTGATCCTAAATATTTGATATTAAAAATTAAAATAAAATTAAATCTAATTTAATTTCATACTTTTATTTTGGGTAATCAAATTATCCTACGATGATCGATCTTGAGATTCTGAAAGGAGCCACGCACGTGCCTGGCCTCTACCGATGTCCACTCGGGCAAGATCTGGAGGTCTTCTTCTTCTGAATTATCTTTTCAAAAATTAGATCTGTATCTGATCTTGAAGTTTCTCAAAACTTCTTTGAAGAAGTAGTGGTTGTCTTTTTTAGCAATGCTTCCTTCTTCTTGATCTGAGTGCCTTTCTTTCTTGGATTGCACTTGAACCCATGCCCAACTCTTTTGGGTGTGGAGAGGAGAGAGAGAAGATTAGAGAGAGATGTGGAACATAGGAGGGCAGCCTTACGGCATGGTGGAAAGAAGAAGCTCTATAACCCTAGGCACTGACAGGATTTAAATAGATCTTGTTGTGCCATGCAGTGCCACATCATCCCGATCAATTAGAGGTCTTCATTCAATCAGATCTAAATCTGATTGGTAGGATGATGTCATCTGATCCAATCAGATGAGAGTTCCTCAAAAATCTATATAGGTGGTGCCAAGACTGAATAAAGCAAAAGTCTTTGGCACCTAGGTATTTAAACCCATCAAAAATCCCTGGAGTCCCATTTGCATGGGACTCCATCTCTTATTCACATAGGATGCATAACTAGGGTGGCATGAACCCTCTCTCTTGCCTCTTTTAGTAGGAGGACAAGAGCCCCAGGTGCTCTCCTATTAGCGCATGATACATGGTCCTTTGTCCAAGCATCCGGGATTAACTATTTACCTATGTTCAAAAATAGAAATTAGCAAGTGACAAAAATTGGTAGGTATTGTCTTGATTCATCTAATGAATTAAGACAACCATTTTTTGATCTGAACAAGCTTCAGTCAGACTAAAACAAGGTTTTTGAATGAGTCCAAATAAATTTGGCTCAGTCGAGACGAACAAAAATGATTATAAAAGGAGAATGTTGGGCTCAATCGTGTGCTAGTATGATTTTTTTGAACCTAATTGAATCTAATCCAAATTAATTGAACTAAGTTAGTTCAATTGATAACATCTAGATCCAAATTCTTGTTTGTATGATCCAATTAGATTCAGTTCCATATGGTAATGAGATATATCACGATCTTTATCATCGACATCATCGAAACATCTTTCCATGGATCAGAATTTTTCTGATTCATATAATTAGAATGATCGATCATCTAAATCATTCTAATTGCTCCCAAAATTCATCAGTGATACCTAGCAGTATATGGTGGCAACCCATCAGAACTGAAAGTGAACCTCTTGGTGCAGCTACCTATGTGATTAAGTTCTTCTATCTTGAGCCTCGATCAGATTAGGGTTAAGGTGAACTCGTCAAACCCAATATCCGTCATATGAATTAATCATTCGATTTGAAGTCCAATGTGAAAATTCTAATAGAAACTCTTTCTATTATTTCACTCTGCCATGGCCATGGGCTTAAGACTTGATTCTCATGATCATCATAGGGCTGCTCCTCATCCACCGAGGTAGATAGATTCCCTCTTGGTGCAATCCAATTCCTACAATGAACATGCTATAGCCAACATACACCTCAGGATTTCGAATGGCTAGGAGATCGAGTCATGGTGTAGTCAAACTATAACACCCTCAAGGTGAACTATCGATGCACCTCAGATCAAAGAACTAGACACACCACTACAGCATCGAGTCAGTCATCGATGAGAAGGTAGACTTCCTTATGACTACTCGAGGTGGTCATGCTCAGTGCCCTCGTTCTTTAATGAGTACCTGTACTCTTGCTCTGGTGTCTCCACACCGTAGACTCAAGACTCATCTATCCTAAAAAGAAGCGATCATATACCAACCTTTTGGATCAATCACCATCCTCATGATGATCCTTACGGTCAGGAGCATTTTATGAGTTAATAATGAAAATTCATGTCTTAAATTTTTAACTCTTAAAAATATGAATTATCATTATCATTAACTTAAAGGATATAACACCAACACTTTAAATATATACTATGATAGAAAATAATATATTTATTAATTTATAGTCAAAATTATAAAATTATTCTTAGAAGTATATTATAAATATCAGCCAATCTGACTTTTAGGGTATACATCTAATAATAGTATTATCAAAATTATCTTTAAAAGATATTTTACATGCAAGATGTCATAATTTTGACATTAAATGTCATAATTTTGACATTAGATATCATAAAAATACTGAAAGATATATTTAAAAGATATTTTATATATAAGATACCATATTTTTGACATAGAAATACTATAAAAATATTAAAAATTATATTTAGAAGATGTTTTACCTATAAGATGTCATAATATTAACATATAATGTAATAGTTTTGATAGAATGTCAAAATTATGACATCGAGGATGTTTTTATTTTAGGATGTCATAATTTTAATTTTTAATATTATAGTTTTAATATAGAATATTAAAATTATAACATCGAAGATATTTTTATTTTAGAATATCATAATTTTAATCTTTAATATCATAATTTTGATATAGGATGTCAAAATTATGATATTCTAGAATAAAAACATCTTCGATGTCATAATTTTGATATTTCATATCAAAATTATGATATTAAGAATCAAAATTATGATATCTTAGAATAAAAATATTTTTGATATCATAATTTTGATATTCTATGTCAAAATTATGACATTAAGGATCAAAATTATGACATCATAGAATAAAAATATCTCCGATGTCATAATTTTGACATTCTATATCAAAATTATAATATTAAAGATTAAAATTATGATATCCTAAAATAAAAATATTCTTAAATATAGAATTATGACATCCTGTATCAAAATTATGATATTAAGGATCAAAATTATGACATCCTGGAATAGAAAAATATCAAAAAAATATACTTGAGAGATATTTTAGCTGTAAGATGTCATAATATTAACCTATAATATCATATTTACGATATAGCATATTATAACATTATTAAAACTATCTTCGAAAGATATTTTATATGCAAAATATAATAATTTTAACTTTGGATATCATAATTTTAACATAGGATGTCATAAAAATATCAAAAAAATACCTGAGAGATCTTTTACTTGCAAGATGCCATAATTTTGATACAAAAATTTTATAAAAATATTAAATAATATATTTAGAAGGTATTTTATCTATAAGATATTATAATTTTAATATATAATATCATATTTATGATCTAGTATACTATAATATTATCAAAACTACTTTTAGAAGATATTTTAAATATAATATATCATAATTTTGATATATAATATCATAATTTTGATGTAAGATATCATAAAAATATCAAAAAAATATACTTGAAAAGTATTTTATCTATAGGATGCCATAATATTGATATAGAATTTTACCTGCAGGCGTTTAACTATCAAATAAGCTGTTGAATTAAAAGAACTGCAAAAAAATATATTAAAGGATCTATAGATAATATTTTATCTGATAGATGAGATATATTACTTGGATGGATAATATTATGGCATCTAGATGCTAGCCAACAAGATCGAATGCATATTTTTTGCTGTAGATAAAATCTTGGACATCCAGATGCTTAAGCAAAAATTCAACAAAATGAAAAAAAAGAGAGAAGAGTAGCATTTGAAATATTCAACATGTCTACCAAATAGTAAGAATACCTCATCTTAGAGGAAAAGAATATTTTCATCATGTTAAAGTTGAAAAGCAAAATATGACATGCATTAAATGTGTTCAGTAATAGAATGGCAAAATATCTCTATTTTTTTTTATACCTTCAGATGCCTAGTTGGATGAAAAATGACATACATCACATCATGCTGCGAAAATGCCATATAGACCAATTGGAAGGTGCGATGCGCTCTACATCTAAATTTTTATACTGCAGGCAATGTAGAAAGTATTACCCCAGTAGCTACTAGAAGAGCAAGTAAGTTCCCCTAAAAAGCATTATGTAACTCCCCTACCGATAAAAAAAGAAACATGCTGACAGAGTAATATTCATTACAAAAATGATGAAGAAGTCTAACCATTATGCACAAGACCATCAGATTGATATAATATTTCCAAATCATGTAGTAGAGCAATGAGTGAGAGCACAAATTTGTTAAGATAAGCTCGTGCAATAGAATAAGAGCAACATGCGACATAGTGCTGCAACATAACATAAAATAATGAATGGTAGCCCAAATATGCAAAAGATAACCCAATCGATGTAGCATAATGACCTGTGCAACCACCATCATGATGTAGGAAATCATATGAGCATCATGCACACCAAAGAAATGAAGGGGTAGTAGATGAAGATGATCTACGAATGAATATAAAGAACAAAAATGAAAGCAAGCTGATTCTGCAAGAAAGGTGTGATTGTAATAAGCAGAGCTCCCTGAATCCATGAAGAAACTGATATACATTTGCCATGCATAGATAAAATAATGATAGCCAATTGAAGAATGTAGAAACCGAAGGAATAAAGACACTTGCATGAATAGGTAACAAGCAGCAAGCAATCAATAAGAAAACATAGTAGTGGAAGATGATCATCGCACATAAGAAAGTAGTGACAAACGCACCATTAAGAGTATTCCATATATTATTTGCATTAATACCCGAGAATAAGTTGATAAGATAAAAAAAAAGAGATGGATCTTGAAGGATCAAAAAGAGAAAGTAAATAAAATTGATTAAGCATTTCTTTTATAACAAGGGCTCAAAGAATCCTTCATCTAGTGCCAATTCTATTGGTGCAGAATCTAGTTGACGCCGGAATAGAACTGAAGCTGGAGAAAATGAGGTCGTCATTGAAAACCTGCAAAATAGAAGTCCCGATCGGAGTCGAGGGTGGTGGCTCCAGTGGAATCCTTCGATGATCAAGTCAGCTCTTTTGGCCAGCAGAAATGGAGTGCTCAAAAAATTTAGAGACAGGGTAATGGAGAGGAGAATGAAAGCTCAGAGAAACGTATCTGGAGGGTCTCCTTTATAGACGGAGTCTATAATAAATTGATGATGATAGCCATAACCGTCTGGTAGTGGACTGTTCGAAATCACATAAATTTTATTATGGAAGGTAGTGTCCGTTGTCATGGCATGCCAGTCGAGAGCGGTGTCCTTTGTCACAACTTGCCGGTCCGTTGGGATTTAACAGTTGAAGTTCGGAGAGAGCAGGCGTTGGCTGTGAAGAACTTTGAGTCATAACATTTTCAAAAAAGTTCGGACTTCTTTTAAGATTGCCCATATGTGGGTTGGCTTGTACTGAGTTGATAGCCGGATTTATGCAGACGATGAGGTCCTTCTGGATGTCCAAAAGAAGGTCGACTGGAAGGAGATCGACCAAAGAGAGTTTGCCCGGCTACCGAAAGGAGTTCATTGTCTGCATAAATCTGGCTACCAGCTCAGTACAAGCCAACCCACATACGGGCAACCTTAAAAGAAGTCCGAACTTTTCTAAAAATATTATGACTCAAAGTTCTTCACCGCCAATGCCTGCTCCCTCCAAACTTCAACTGTTAAATTCCAACAGACCAGCAAGTTGCGATAAAGGATATCGCTCTCAATTGGCATGCCATGACAATAAACACCATCTTTCACAACAAACTCCACATGGCTCTGAACGACCCACTACTAGATGGTTATGGCTATCACCATCAGTTTGTTACAGACTCCATTTATAAAAAAGGTCCTCGAGATATATTTTTCTCCAAGCTTCCATTCCACTTCCTATTATTCTACCTCTAAATTTTCTGAGCACTCCATTTCTATAGGTCAGAAGAGCAGACTTGATCGTCGGAGGGTTCCGTCAGAGCCACCACTCTCGATTCCGATCAGAACTTCTATTTTGTAGGTTTCCGACGACGACCTCATCTTCTCCAGCTCCAGTCCTGTTCCAATGTCAACAAGATTCTACACCAATAGAATTAGCACTAGAGGAAGGGTTCTTTGAGCCCTTATTCTAAAAAAAGTGCTCAATCGATTTTGTTTATCTTTTCTTTTTAATCCTTCAAAATCCATCTCTGTTTGATCTCGTTCACTTCAGGGACACTACTACAAAAGTAGTCTAGACAGTGCTTACTATGGCAGCAATTTTTGAAACCGCTGCCATAGCTTCTACGGCAGCGATTTTTATTAACCGCTGCTATAGGTCCGACATATGGTAGCGATTACAAAAAATCACTATCATAGATCGGACCTATAGCAGCAGTTAGTAGTAACCGCTGCTATAATCTGATTTATGACAGTGGTTAATTATAACCGCTGCTATATATATATTTTTAAATATTATATAATTTTAAAATTTAATATTTATTTTTATTATTTATTATCTAAATAATTATCATTAGAGTATCGTTGCAAAAGATCACCTCGATCCGATGGCCCTAGCTTCGTCGATCAGAAAAATTTGATTTTGACGATCATAAACGACGATGTGATGATCTAATAGATGAAGATCTTCGATGGATCCAAAAACCTACAACGATGATCTCGGTGATGTTTGTAGCACACTATCAAAGTTTTACTTCAATCGAATATCGTTATCTTGGTCAATTTAGTATAGGTTAGTTTCAATCGTTAAATGATAAATGAGTGATCAAAGGACCAAACGGTGTCCGATTATGAAATAATTTTTTTTATAAATGATCTTAGCTACTACTTTAATCATTTTTTATGATGGTGATTATAAAATTTAACTCGTGAGAAGAAGAACAATCTAAAACTATACGTCTCTTGATAACCATTCTGAAACTTCATCGATTGTTATGCTCGTGCTTTTGTAATATTTGCTTAACATAAATAGTTTATACGAAAATGATTTAAATTTTACTATCATCGTCGTATAAAATATTTAAAATTATAATAAAAATTATTTAACTAAAAAATTATCTCATAATATTTGATCGATTATTTCTAATTTAACGATCAAAATTATTCTATACTAAATTGACCATGATAACGATATCCGATTAAAGTAAAACTTTGATAGTATGCTACAAACATCATCAAGATCATCGTTACAGATTTTTGGATCCATCAGAGATCTTCATCTATCAGATCATCACATCATCGTTCATAATCGTTGAAATCAAATTTTCTAATTGATGAAATTAGGGCCATCGGATCGAGGCGATCTTTGGCGATGACACTCTAATGATAATTATTTAGAAAATGAATGGTTAAGATGAGCATTAAATTTTAAAATTATATAATATTTAGAAAAAAAATAAGAAAAAAATTATTTTCCACCTATGGCAGTGGTTATTAAAAATCGTTGCTATAAATCTACGACAGCGGTTACAGAACCGCTGCCGTAGATCTATGACAGTAATTTTGGATAACTGCTATCGTAGATCTATGACAGTGGTTCGATAACTACTGCCGTAGATCTATGGTAGTGGTTCGATAACTGTTGCCGTAGGTTAGGTTAAAAATTTTTAAATTTTTTCTTTTCTTCCGTACGCGTTCGATCTCTCTCGCTCTCTCTCCCCCACCTCTTCATCATCGATGAGGCTCCTTCCCCCCCAACTGACGTCGTCCCTCCTCCCCCTAGACCGACATCCCCCCTGGCCGACATCGACCCTCCTCCCCTTCCGACTGGAGTCACCCCTCCTCCCCCTCGATCGATGCCGCCCCTCCTTCCCCCTCCCTCTCTGGCTCTTTATCCCCCCGGCCGCCCCTCCCTGCCACCCCCCACCCGACCCCTCTATCCCTCCATCCGACCCTCCCCATCCCCTCGCGAAACCCCACCCCCGTCCCCCATCCGACCCTCCCTCGGTCCCAACGAACCCCTCCTCCGGCGAACCCCCATCCGACCCTCCCTCGACCCCCTGTGAAACCCCCCTTCGACGAACCCCCATTCATCCTCGACCTTCCGTCGGCCCCCTGTGAAACCCCTCCCCCACACTCTATCCTCCTCCGACCCTGGTGCGAAACCAAACCCCCCTTCCGACGAGCCCCCCTCCACCCTCCTTCGGTCCCAGTGAAACTCCACCCCCCAACCATCACCACCATTCTGACCCTCCTTCGATCGAGTGCGAAGCCTCCTTCGGCCTCCTCGTCACTGTGCCCCCTCCCCTTGGCCCCCCATCCCCAGCCGCCTCAGCTCTTTCCTCTTTTACTCTCTTCTCTATCTCACTATCTTACTTTTATTTTGCAGGTTACCTCTAGTGCCATCGTCCTCCTTTAGCATCATCATCGACGATCCTCGGAGCTTTCGATGCGACCCGCTCTCTATAGCCACAGATATAATTTTTTTTAATTTTATAATATTATTTATTAATCATGTATATTTATAATAATTTATAAAATATTTATAATAAATATTATAAATATTTATTATAAATATTATAATTATCTGCATGCCGTGGTTTTTGGGCCGTGTCGTGGTGGTAGCCTTGGGCCATGCTGTGTCGACGGCTGTGGATTAGATCTATCAATGGATTGGATTCGGATTGAAACCTAGATATTTAGATTCGGACCTAATTTTAATTATTGGTACCGAATCCAAATTCGAATATCTGATGGATCTGTACTTGAGAGAGGAAGGGAGGGATCCGACCTCGCCACCATCATTGGGAGGGAGGGGATCCGACCTCGTCGGCATCACTGGGAGGGATGGGGTCCGACCTTGTCGGCAAGGAAGATCGAGAGAGTGAGAGAGGGAGGGATGGGGTCTGACCTCTCCAATGAGGGAGTTTGAGAGAGAGAGAGAAAGGAAGATCGAGAGATGGAAAAGCTGAAAGAGAGGGGTTCGGCCTCGCTGCCATCGTCGATGAGAGAGATCGAGAGAGAGAGTGATCGAGGAGATGGCACACAGTCGAACCAGCTCGGATACGCAGTCGAGCCAATTTGAGCCATGATCGAGTCAACTAGGGGAGGATCCTAGCCGGATGTCTCCAGCATGGAGCCGGCTATCTCAAGCACGGAGCTTGCTCGACTTTCGAGTGAATAGAATTTGATATGTCATGATGTTATATTGATTAATATTCATTAACATTGTAGGTCACGATGGCACCAAAATGCCATCTAGCTTTCATCCCTACCCCTCGGTGGGTTATGTGCAGTTCAGCATTCGAGGAGCAGTCAGAGCATACTCCATCCACCTCGGCATCGACTACTCAGGGACCTCGACCGTCGGTATCTACTCCACCGGCAGCATCTACTCCACTGACAGTTGAGCCTCTAGCATCGTCCATATCTGAGGTACATACTACTACACAGGCATTTGAGTGTATATTTTTATTATATTAACATAATTTTATTTTTTATATAGTATTTATATACTTATATATTTGCATAATGTATTTGCATTGTAGGTGCATCATCCAGTCGAATATTTCATAGTCCCACATGTATGGCACACATATGGAACTGCGAGTATCAGGTGATGGTCTATTACGATGTGGAAGGGAGGCCGGTAGAGGAGACCACGTGGAAAATACATTCTTTTTTGGAGTGCTTATGAGGCGGTCAGACATCATTTCTGTAGAGCCCAGAGATTGGCGTTTGATGGATGCTACCATCAGAGATCGGGTATGAAAGGAGATATGGGTAAGTACGCGCATCTCTATTATATTTATGCATTTTATATATTTACACTATATATGCTTGATTAGAATAATTTTATAATTGATTTTTGATAAATTTGTACAAAGGAGGTATGACTTTTTCGATCACGAGAGGGCTTGAAATATCCGACTGAAGAAGATCGAAAAGTTGTACCAGGGTTATAAGATCAAGCTCCACAGAGGATGGCTCGAGCACCGATGAGACACTCCAGAGGAGCTTATTTTCTGGATATAGGACTGTCCTCTGAGTCAGTGGGAAATGATGGTTAGACACTGGAGGAGCCGGGAGTTCGAGGTAAAATTTCTAACTTTTAAATTTTTCAATATGCTTAAAATTTTATTAAAATATTTTTAAATATTTATTATTTATTTGAATACTTATTAGGATACCTTCCGTCAGAACTGAGAGAATCGTGCAGCCCAGGAGTATACGCACACTCTAGGCCACGAGTCTATGGCCAGTCGTGTGTATAGAGAGGTAATTAATTATAAATCTTACTAGATAAATTAAATTCATATTTTTTATCATCTTTTTGATAAATTTATTCTTTGTTATAGCTGATGAGAGATAGAGTGATGCTCAGCCATAGCAAGATCTTCTGATCCAGCCGCACGGACAAGATGGGCAGGCCGATGAATGCTGCGATCGGACGTATTTTTATAAGTATTAAATATATTAGTATATATGATTAGTATTATAGCATTTCTTATAAAAAATTTATTTCAATTTATAATTATAGGATCAGTTAGATGCGCTCGCTCGCGAGGGCCCGGATACCTCTGGGTCCCATAACCATCTATCTCAGGTCTTGGGGCCTAAGCACTCTGAGAGGATCTGATGCAGGCCTGGATACATGCCAACGAACTACTGATCCGAGATGAACATCTCCTCATAGACTTTCGGTGTCATCAGCCGGGAGGAGCTTGAGGAGATGTTGGCTCGGGCAGATCGGGCTGAGAAGCTCGCATCTCATCTGGAGGATATTGTGAGAGATATAATGTCGATGCTTAGCACATGTTTTGGAGTTATAAATTTTGAGGATATGTTGGCCTGCATTCTAGCTCCAACTTCGGCTCTGGCTCCGACTTCGGCTCCGACTTTCGGTGACGACGACGACGATAATGATGTAGATTTAGGAGACTTTTGATGTATTTTATTTTTTTTAAAAAAATATATAATAAATTTTATTTGATAATAAAATTTTAATATTTTAGAATAATTTTTATGTATATTATATTTTCTTGTGTTATATATCTATATTTATTAGATAAAATATATAAAAAAATAAAAATTTTATTTTTTATTTATTCAAGATCTACGATAGCGATTTTATAATCGCTGTCATATTCATGCCAACCGCTGCCATAGATTTCTGATGCAAACGGTGCCAACCGCTGCATTAGGTCTATGACAGCGGTTAAGAAACTACTGTCATAGATTACCTATGGTAGCGGTTACATAACCACTGCTATAGATCAATCTATTGTAATGATTTATAAATTACTGCAATAGGCTATCTATGGTAGCGATTGTTAGAACCGCTACCATAGAGCTACGACGACGATCGCAGTAGCAGCGGTTAGAAAATCGCTGCCATAACCTATGATAGTGATTTTTTTGGGCTATGACAGTGGTTACAAACCGCTGTCGTAGCTCTTTTTTATAGTAGTGAAAATGCCTCTAAAGAAGACAACCATCCGATGATTCACCATCTCTACTGTCAGATCTAAGCCAAATTCACCTACTTCAACACCATCATCGGCATCTCCACCCCCTCTCCCGACGGTAATGGTCGATCCAGAGTAGTTCAACCTGCTAGTGCAGCAGGTTCGAGGCCTCACCAAAATGATGCAGGTCATGCAGCGACCTCCGATAGTTGTCCAGTTGAAAAATCCTATGTCGAAGTTCCAAGAACCAGTTTCAAGGAGGCATACTTGGGTCAGTAGACCCGACACCCCTGGAAAGGAGAAATGAAAGGCAGAGGATCCCTGCTCAAACCATGATTCTTCTCCAGAGGAGACCTTCCCCATCTACCATTGAAAATCTTTTGAGATCCATGATCGAGGTGATGCTCTTAATCAAAAGCTGCAGGACATGGATCGGCGGATCGAAGAGCTCCGCCATGCCACCCTGACTCACCATAATAATATCTGCACCGACCCTCCTTTCTCTTAATGAATAATGCAGGAGTCAATCTCATCAAATTTCAAGCTTTCCTAATTCGAGAGCTATGATAGGACCATTAATCCGATCGACCATCTGGAGGCCTTTCAAACCATGATGCTGGTCCATGGCGCACTAGACGCCATCTTGTGTCGAGCCTTTTCATCCACTTTGAAGGAAGCAATAAGAAATTAATACTCGGTGCTGAAGTCGAGTATGATCTTCTCCTTCGACCAGATGAGCCATTAGTTTGCAGCTCATTTCATCAGCAGTCGACGTTCTTAATGAGGTTCGGAGTCCCTCATTAACATCAAGTAGAAGAAAGGGAAGTCCATCCAAGCTTACGTCAATTGCTTCAACATCACTATCCTAGAGGTCTGAAACTTGGATCAATCTATTGCTATGGCCACACTGAAGGGCGGCCTTCAGAAGAATGATCTGCTATTTTTTTTGAAGAAGAAGTATCCCAAAAATTTTGCTGATATGCTGGCTCGGGTTGAAAGATATGCCCAAGCTGAAGAAGCCTTCAAGATGAAGGATGAGGAAGCCGTAAGAGATCGGCAGATGAGTGAATCTAGCAAGCCCGTGGTTGAAGAGAAGTCGAATGAAGCTCGACCATGCTCTCAGACTCCTCTTGAGCGTAGGTGAGCCCGAACCCCTCCTCGAGCTCACCGTCAAAGAAGTCTTGATGGAAGGGCATGGAGGAGCCCTCCCCCTAGAAGGTTCCATAACTGCGCTTCCCTCCATGATGTGAAAATCTAAGTGTTGATGGAGATTAAGGAGTAGCTTTCAAGATCTGAAAGGATGCGTACTCACTCTGGCAAGCACAATCCTAATAAGTACTATCTCTACTATCGTGACCATGATCATGATACTGAAGAATGATCCAGCTTTAAGACGAGATCGAGGAGCTCATCAGGAGGGGTCAGTTTAGTCGATTCTTACGACGTCGACCTGAGACAAGAGAAGAACGATCGAGAGCACTACCGTAATCGAAACCGCCAAGAAGGGAGGAGTAGCAAAAAGATTGGCCACCTCTCGGCATCATCAACACCATCTCTAGAGAACTTCGAAAGTAAGAGGCCAGCGGGTTTGAGGGATCGGCTAAAAGATAGAGAACTGAGGAGCCCATCACTTTTACTAAAAATGATGCATATGGAGTTCAGTTTTCATATAACGATGTGGTTGTAATAACTTTAAATATTGCAGACTATGATGTATGTCGCATTCTTATCGATAATGAAAGTTTGGCTGATGTCTTGTTTTATAATGCTTTCTCCAAAATATCTCTACCTAATAACTAGCTCGGACCAATGAGTTCTCTATTGGTTGGCTTCACTGGTGATGCAGTACCGGTCAAAGGGATAACAACTTTAACTATGGCTACAGGATGATATCCAAGACATTCCAGGACATAAGTGGATTTTCTGGTAGTAAAAGCTTCATCTGCTTATAATGCAATTCTTGGCTGATCTGATTTAAATGCACTTCGGACAGTAATATCGATCTACTATTTGAAGATGAAGTTTCCAACAAACTGCGGGATCGGAGAAGTCAAGGAAGACCAAGATCTGGCAAGACATTGCTATTTGATTGCTTTACAAAGGAGAGAACAATCAGACCCTTGTCCAGTTGATGGACTAGATGTTCGGGATGATCTTATAGAAGAACGAAAAGAACCCATGGAGGATCTTGTCTTAATTCTTTTGAATGATGAAAATAAAGAGCATATGGTATAGATCGGCTCCAATCTACGAGAAGGGATGCGAAAGCAACTCGTCGAATTCTTGTGGAAGAATGTAGATATTTTCGCTTGAACCTCTGTGGACATGCCTGAAATTGACGCCAAAGTTATGGAACATTATCTAGCTATTGATCCCAAACATCAATCATTGAAAAAAAAGATGCGCAGCCATGCCCCAGAGAGATAGAAGACAATTGCAAAAAAGATGACAAGCTCCTCAAGGTCGGATTCATTCGAAAAGTCTCCTAGTCGAACTAGGTTTCCAACATGATTCTTATTAAGAAGACAAATGAAAAATGAAGAATGTGCATAGACTTCAAAAAATTGAACAAGACCTGCCTAAAAGATAGCTATCCCCTATCCAAAATTAATCAGCTGATGGATACAACTTCGAACCATGAGCTTCTCACCTTCATGGATGCCTTCTTTGGCTATAACCAAATTCGGATGGCTCCAAAAGATGAGGAAAAAACTATTTTTATTACTGATCGTGGTTTTTATTATTATAAAATTATGCCCTTTGGACTCAAAAATATAGGAGCGATCTACTAGCGCCTGATGAATAAGATCTTTAAGGAGCATATCAACTGCAACATAGAGATTTATATAGATGATATGCTTGTTAAGAATCAGTCTTCGATAAATCATATAGCCGACCTCGAAGAGACCTTCAGCACCCTCCAAAAGTACAAGATGAAGCTAAATCCTATCAAGTGCCTTCGATGTGACCTCAGGAAAGTTCTTGGGGTACATGTTGTCAAGACATGAGATTGAAACAAATTCAGAGAAAATTCAGGCCATTCAAGAGATGATTGTCCCGAGATCAATAAAAAAAGTTTAGCACCTGACAGAGAAGGTGGCAGCTCTGAACTACTTCATCTTGAGGTCGGTCGAGAGATACATGTCCTTCTTTTGAGTTCTCAAACAACCAAAAAATTTTTGCTGGACCACTGAATATTAACAAGCATTTAAAGAAGAACTCAAGGACTACCTCTGCTCACCTCTCCTATTAGCAAAATCTGAACCTGGAGAGAAACTATTTTTGTACCTGGCGATCTCCTCAATAGCTCTCACAATAGTTTTAATCAAAGAAGAAGCAAAAGTTCAACGACCGATCTATTATATAAGCTGGGTCCTGAGGAACGTCAAGACCAGGTACACAAAGTTAGAAAAACTAACTTATGCTTTACTGATTGCAACCCGGAGACTTCGACCTTATTTTTAGGGGCACACTATAACTCTCCTTACTAATCAACCAATCAAGGTAGTTCTTCATCGAACAAATGCTTTCAAAAGAATTGCAAAATAGGTAATTGAGCTTACTGAATTTGATATCAACTTTCAGTCTCAGCCATTAATCAAAGCTCAAATATTAACAGACTTCATAGTAGAATATACTATCCCAGATGGGGCCGAACATGAGCAGAATGAAATCAGTATTTCATGGCTGTAACCGAGCTCCTCTGAAGAAAGATCAGACCTTTCTGAAGGCTTTTAGGCCATGTATGTAGATGGTTCCTCCAATGCTTTGGGCGCAGGTGCTGGGTTGATCTTAGTAAACTCAGAAGGAGTCATTGCCGAATATGCATTGCGCTTTGAATTTTCTGCAACAAACAATGGAGCCGAATATGAAGCTCTGATTGTGGCATTAAGAATAACCAAAGAGTTGGAAGCAGATTGGCTCCAAGCTTACGATGATTACCAACTAGTGGTCGGACAAGTTAGTGATAATTATGAAGCTCGGGAGAAAAACATGATGAAATATCTCGAGCAAGTGAAGAGCTTGACCCTGGCCTTCAACCATTTTGACATCAAGCAGATTCCAAGAGTAGAAAATACTAAGGCCGACTTTCTCTCTAAATTGGCAATATTGGCACCAATCGACAAGAAGGTCTTCTTTGAAGTTCTAAAATATCTAAGTTCGGAAGAGCAACAATCCATGATGCAGGTTGACCATAAGTCTTGTTGGATCGACCCACTAGTTGCTTATTTCAAAGATGGAATTCTCCCCCATGATCCAAAAGAAGCTCGGAGATTAAGAAATCAGGCCCCTCGGTATGTTCTATATGAGAGTAAGTTGTATAAAAGGTCGTATTCTCTACCACTCTTAAAATATCTCCAATCTTTTGATACCGATTTTGCACTATAAAAAGTATATGAAAGAATTTGTAGAAGTCATTTAGGGGCCAGGTTCTTAACTTACAAGCTACTTCGGTAGGACTACTATTAGCCAATAATGTATCATGATTCTATGGAGTATGTCAAGAAGTATGACCGATGTCAAAGAAATATAAATATTCAAAGACAACCGACCTCCGAGCTTACACCTCTGAGCGCCCCATGGCCATTTGCACAATGAAAAATGGACATACTTGAACCTTTTTTCATGACATCTGGACAGCAAAAGTTTCTACTGATAGCAATTGATTACTTTACAAAATGGATTGAGGCCAAACCTAAGGCAAAAATTATCGAAGCTAAAGTATAGGACTTCATCTGAAAGTTAATTATTTACATGTTTGACCTACCTTGGACTCTTATAACGGATAGTGGGCAATAGTTTGCCAGAACAAAACTTATCAAATTCTGTAAAGATATGAATATCTTCCACCACTTCACATCAGTAGCTCATCCACAGATAAACGGTGAGGTCGAGGTAACCAACAGAATCCTACTATAAGATATCAAAGTAAAACTTGAGAAAGCAAAGAAGATTTAGGTAGACGAACTTTATCATGTACTCTGGGCATACCGAACTATCCAAAGATTGTCAACTAGTGAGACTCCATCTGTCCCGGCCCTTAGAACAGAAGCGATCATTCTAGTAGAACTCAAACTCTTGTCGGCATGAGTCGTAACTTTCAATGAGTAGCAGAACTCACAGAACCTTAGGACTAACCTCAGCTTGTTGGAGAAAAAATAAAAAAAAGCTTAAGTTTGAATTGCGGTCTATGGGCAGAGAATAGCTCGCTACTACAACTTTAGAGTTAGATGCAAAGTATTCAAAGTGAAAAATTTGGTACTTCAAAGAGCGGCTGTTCACAACCTCAGAACCAAGAAAAGCTTGCTTCGAAGTGGAAAGGCCCATATGAAATTAAGGAGGTCTTCCGATCCAAAATTTATTGCTTGAAGGAGCTTTGAGGAGCAGCACTCTCGCGACCCTAGAATTCAGAGAACTTGCTAATGTATTACCAGTGATCTTGTCTTAATAAAATCTTCTCATTTCCATATCTCTATGCTTTGGTGCAAAATTGTATAACGACAGGGAATGACCTAACAGAACTTCATCTTTAAACGAAGTAGAAGACCTCTGATTATCTAAGATCGGAGGGGGGAGAGGCTCCTTCAACGGCTCTTTTGTGCCCCCACTATCCTGTTAAAAATGAAAGGAGAACCTTATCCTAACAAGAGCAAAGCAAAGACCTCCAGTTATCTAAGATCGAAGATGGGGAGAGGCCCTTTCAACAGTTCTTTTGTGCCTCCACTGTCCTATTAGGAACAGAAGAAGAACCTTATCCTAACATGAGCAAAACGAAGACCTCCAGTTATCTAAGACTAGAGGGGAAGAGGCCCTTTCAATGATCCTTTTGTGCCCTCACTATCCTATTAAGAATAGGAGGAGAACCTCATCCTAACATGAGCAAAGTGAAGACCTTCGATTATTTAAGATCGAAGGAAGGGAGAGACCCCTTTAATGGCCCTTTTTGTGCCCCCACTATCCTATTAGGAATAGGAGGAGAATCTCAAAGGTCTCTAATTATGTAAGACAGGAGGAAGGAAGTGGCCCCTTTCAACGGCCTCTACCATCCTATTGAGAACAAGAGGAGAACCTCATCCTAACATGAACAAAGTGTAGACTTTCGGTTACCTAAGATAGGAGAAAAATCTCATACTGACAAAAGTAAAAAATAACCTCGTTAGGAATAGAAGGAGGACCTCGTTTTGACCAAGGACAGAGTAAAGCCTAACCACGCCAAGAATAGAAAGAGGACCTTATCTTGATGGGGGAACAAAAAAAAATCAACTGGGTTGAAAATAGAAGGATAACCTTATCCTAACATGAGCAAAACCTAATCGTATCGAGAGCAAAAGAAAGACCTCATCCTAATGAGAATAGAGACCGACTGTATCAAGTGCAAGACGAGAACCTCGTCCGAGCATAGAAGAAGATCTTCGATTAAATATCCCTGACAACTATATTCTCAAAAAAAAAGAAGAAGAAAGAAAGAAAAAGAAGAAAAGAAAGGAAAGCAGAGCTATCGACAGATATCCAACCCACATAGAGCAAAAATGAAAAAAATATATCATTTCATTAGAATCAAAGTTGGTTATAAAATGAGGATTTATAAGACTGGTTACAATAGGGAGAAAGAAAAAGCTGAAGTTCTAAGAGAGGTCTGATTCCTCAGACTTCGGACTGCTAGCCATCACCAAGAATTCTTTCAAGATGACGATCTCTTTCTCAAGCTCCTTTCTTCTTATCAAATTATCATGGAACATCCTATCAGCTCTTTCGAAGTTTTCTTTTGACGCCCACAGTCTTTTCCTCAAAATCTCCGACTCCACTTTAGCATCCTTGATAGCTTGCTGTTCACAAACCAACTGAAGCTTCAGTCTCTAAACTTTGGCTTTCTCCATCCTAACTGATTTTGAAAGCTTGCCCGCAATCCTCTTCAGGGAGACAATCTCCTCCGACTCCCTGCTGGTGTCGGATCGATAATTATCGGTGAGCTGCTATTGAATCAAGCCATCTCGTTGTTAGTAGCATGAAGCTTTTGCTCCAGTATGGAGATTCTTCCAACCAACCCAATTGGTAGGTTTCATAGGCGAGCTCGGCATCGTGCAACTCCTTCTGGAGCACAGAAAATCTTTGAGACCAATCCCATTCGTACCGAACTTTATCGGAAGACCATGGTGAACTTTCCTCCAATAGCTAGATTTTCTCTTTCGTCGTCCTGCGCTCAACTTCGAGGGAGCTAACCTTCACGGTTAACGCCCAGGACTTATCGTCGGTGCTTTTCTTAAGCTCAGCCAATTTTCTCTTAAAGTTATCTTTCTTGATGTTGAAGCTCATGGAATCTTTCATATGTAACTTGCGGAGGCGAGTGACCTCAACTGTCATCTTCGAAGCATTATTTTTGGATTTCTGAAGTTCGTCTTCCCTCTTCTTCAACTTCTTCTTCAAGTAATGGATTTTTCTTTTAAAACTTTTAATTATAGATCTCAGAGAGATACCTTGAGACAGTGGCTCGGCATCGGTCGGAGATAATTGATCTTGACTTGGGTCATTAGAAGGATTCTGAACAACACTCACCACAGCACAAGTACGAAGAAAGAAAGTTTACTTTCATTATATTAGCAAAATGATTAAATACATTGGAGAAAAAAAATACAATCATAAAAAATTTTGAACCTCGAGCGGTACAGCGGCAGACGAGGTCGGCACATTATTCACAGCCCCAAGTTCAGGAATAGGTTCGACCATAGCCATAGGTTCGGAAGCTTCAAAAATAGGTTTGGTGATGGGAGAGGCAGCACCGACATCAGAAAGACTGGTCTCTTTGCTAGATTCGTTCGTCAGAAGGTTAAGATCTACTTTTGAGAAGTTCTTTACGACTCTCCTCATGTAAATCTCGAACCCCTGCAGAAAGGCCTTCTTAGCGAAGGCAATCTTGATGTCTTCCATAGTTGTGGAAGACTTGAAAGCTTCGATGGCATGCTCCTTCTCGACATCGATCTCCTCTTCGACCTTCTTTCTCTTATCTTCTGAAAGAGCCAAGGCCACCTTCAAACCTGCGGAAGCTTCTTCTTATCTCTGCAACGCTTCTCGAAGGCGCTCAACTTCTGCAGCTTGTATTTCTAAGGTCGCCTTCAAACGGTCGACCTCAACTCGAACCCTTTCGGCCTCCACTTGAGCCTCCTAAAGGGCTTTAAAAATCTCGGCATGATGGAGGTCAGTTGCTCTTGAATTGGCGAACAAGTAATGCCCCAGCTGTAGAATGAAAAGAAATTAAGTTAGAACTTAGAAAGTACGTACTTCATTCCAGCAAACTCGAAAAAGTCGATTACCTCAAGATTGACAGCAAAGAATTCATCAAACCTCTCCGCATCCTCCTTTCGAACTATTCTATCAATAATGTATGGGAGAAAGCTGCCCCACATCAAGGAGTGGATGACATCCCGGTCGTCTAAGGAATTCTGCTCCTGGCCAGAGCACTCGACCTTCCTCCTGACCTTCTTGGTGACGACGTTTTTCTCCTTTTTCCTCTTTCCTGTGACTTCCCCCCGCTTAAGAGGTGCAGAGGAAGCAACTTTGCCAGGCATGTCTGGACTTGATGCTTCTGCATTGGACTCTGGGGTAGGCATTGTCTGGATCTGCATGATCGGGTTGGCTCTTCAACACGAACCTTCTTCGTCGGTTCCTCGACGGCGCTGCCCTTCCTCTTAAGGGACTGGATCTTCTTCGTCAGGCGATTTTGCTCTTCAGGAAACATTTCTATGGTAGAAAAAGTTAAAGTCAGAAAAAGAGAGAAAGCAATATACAATTGGCAG
The DNA here is from genome assembly GCA_006176705.1 of Cocos nucifera. NCBI lineage: Eukaryota > Viridiplantae > Streptophyta > Magnoliopsida > Arecales > Arecaceae > Cocos > Cocos nucifera. The sequence goes on from QRFJ01000073.1 coordinate 1,080,861, forward strand.
GTCACAGAGGACTACCTATCGGATCAAGTGGACTGAGATCGAGGTTAAATAAGGTCTGATCATCCAGGAGTTTGGAGATTAGGGGAGCTAAGTAGTTCTTTAGTCTGTCGATCGAGTCCCGATCTTCTTTCTGAAAGTTCGGTGGATCGAATCCCTTATTTTCTCCCAAGAAGAAAGTCCTAGTTCTAAGAAAGGATACAAAATAAAAAAGAATTTCTCCTTTCAGTTGTGAATGGAAGAAGGGGTGCCCTTAAGCAACCCCTTCTTGCCGAACTGAGGAGAGACATACCACCAAACTTTGGCAGTGGGGTAATATTTGAAGATGAAGAAATTATGGAATAGAGAAATGATAGGTCGGACATCGGCCATAATACATAAAGAGAGAAATTCTATGACAAATCTAAGTGAGTTCAGTGTCATAGTGGTAAAAAAAATGTTCAAAAACTTAAATAGGTCGGCTACAAAAGAAGGTAGGGGTAGCCGGAGCCCTACACGGAGGGTTTCAACATACAAGCAAGTTTGGCCTGGAGGAGGAGAGCAAGCTCAATCGCTAGGGGCCAGGAAGTCAAGCTCATATTCAGAAGAGATTCTGAATTAGATCTTGATCAGAGAAAGATCTTCATACCAAAGTTTGCAGGAGATGGTATCGGGAACGAATGGAGGTCGGGACACTCCTATAGGTTTGGAGCCCTTATGGGATGGATCCATCAGTGCTAGATGAGCCGAACTCTTGGAATAAGTTGATCAGGATCCTTCAGTGGACATATGGATCAAACTAAGTTGGAAAAACCTTCGAAAAATCAAGAAGAATAAGACTCAAGACTTTTCCGAAGAAACCAAATGGATGAAGATGCCAAAAAATACAGGAATAATCAGTATGAGGGTTCAGGAACTAACCTAAATCGATGAAGAAGAACGGAGAGATGGTGAGCTTGATGAAAATTGAAGGAAGAACCCCTAAGAATTGAGGGAGATGAAGAAAAACACTAGCACTCTAGAGCAAGAAGAAGATGAAGACCAGAAGAAAAAGAGAGGAAACCCGGGCAAACTAAAATCTTAAAGGAAGAAGATAAGCTTAAATAGCCGTAAGAGTCCGAGGCAGTCATGATTGCAGGTCTTCGCTGACCAACCTCAGATCGACAAATGCCCCATTCCTCATGACAGAGGATTGGCAATGGACAGAACCATAATTGCACCGTACCTTGGGCAGCGCTTCGACGAGAATTTCAAAAATTATCTTTTCGGATCACCTCATATTTGAGAAGTTTCGGCGCCAGCATGGTAAATGCCGAAACTTCCTTTCCTACAGACACGAAGAGCGGAAAAGGACTTCAACATTCTCATTTATTTACTCCCTTTCCTCGAATTTCAAACTCGGGAGTAGGAGGCTTATGTTAGGGATAAACCCTCACCTATCGAAGTCTGATAGAATGCCAGGTCTTGAGGTGACCTCGTCCGGTAACAACAACCGCGACCGACTTCAACCAATGAAGAATTCTTGTTTAGCACCAAGGCCGCAGATCTCCAATTTTGACTTGCAAGCCGAGTTCTTCGGCTCTGATCGCCAGCTTTTTTAGAAGACTTTGGAACCTACAAGATGTTGTGGGTTTCATCCAGACGAGCTTGAACAGTGATGACAGCTCTCTAAGCAATTAACTATTCGGTCCCAGTGCAATATGGCCTGACCGACCTTGAAGCTGCTTGAACTCCTCCCCAACTAGAACTTTTTCAGGTTATTCAATCTTGATCTACAGAGCTACACCTTAGACGAACTTCTACAATATGCAGTGAGTGGCTGGTCTTTGGATTCTCGCACCAAGAACCTTAGATATGCAAGTAAAAAGACCTCGGCATCATTCCTTAGTTTCATGAATACTAGTCAACGCACAGACAGTCTTGGAGACATCCGAATCTCTTTTGAACTGCTATCTCCTCCAAGCCGGACTTTTTTCGGACTCCTTCGATCAGACTCCATCCGGACGATCTTCGTCGGTCACCCTCCTTTTGGATGACCTCCCCCAGTTAGATTCTCTTTCAGATGAACTCCTTCCAGTAGTCGGGCAAGCTCTCTTTGGTTGATCTCCTTCCAATTGACCTTCTTTAGGCCATCCAAAAGGACCTCGTCCACATAAATTCGGCTACCAGCTCAGTACAAGCCAACCCACATATGGGCAATCTTAAAAGAAATCCAAACTTTTTTGAAAATGTCATGACTCGAAGTTCTTCACTACCAATGCCTGCTCCCTCCGAGCTTTAACTATTAAATTCCAATGGACCGGCAAGTCACGATAAAGGACACCGCTCTCGGCTGGTATGCCACGACAACGGACACTACCTTTCGCAACAAACTCCACGTGGCTCCGAACAGTCTACTATTAGATGGTTATGGCTATCACCATCAGTTTGTTACAGACTCCATCTATAAAAGAGACCTCCAGATACATTTTTCTTCAAGCTTTCATTCCTTTCTTCATTACTCTGTCTCTAAATTTTTTGAGTACTCCATTTCTGTTAGTCAAAAGAGCTGATTTGATTGTCGGAGGGTTCCGCCGAAGCCACCACCCTTGACTCCGATCAGGACTTTTATTTTGTAGATTTTCGACGACGATCTCATTTTTTTCGACTCCAATTCTGTTCTAGCATCAACCAGATTCTGCATCAATAGAAATTATATAATTATATTATCATTTGAAATAGACAAATTATATGATTTAGTAGCTATGGGACAGTGGAATCTGCATCTCTCTCGGCTATTATAAAAAAGCTATTCATTAAAATATATACCAATTACTGTCGTCCAGTATTTTTGAATGTAATTATTAAATCTATTATATTACTTTCGATCTCAATATTTTGATCATAGTTAAATTATGATTCTTGTATAATATAATTTTTTTATCATCTATTATTTTCTATAGCGCACTATAATTAGTATTGTTGGATAAAATTTAAGGAAAGAAAATGACCTGCATCCTTTTCTTTAGATAGTCGAAAATAAAATAATATTTAGAAAAAATTATATTTTACACTATAATTAATATTATTATGAAACTTTGATATTCATTTATTTTGATGATATGTTTAATGTATGAAAATATCGATTATTATGCTAATAATATTATTTCTTATTCTGATCTTAAAATTTTAAAGACATTTAAATTAAGGTTCTTATTTTAAAATATTTACTAATCATCAATTACATTCTAATGCACACTACAGTTAGCATCTATAAAAGCTTAAGTAAAAATTAATAGAATATTTAGAAAATATTATAAAACTAAAATAAACTAAAGAAATTTAAAAATAAACTTATTATTTGCCTGGGAATCTCTAGTGTGTGAGACTAGCATGATAATCAACAACACCACCCAGACCCACACATTTATAGATTTTCCATTTATCCAATGAGACCATCTTGCCATTTACATAGCTGACATACCATGTTTTGGATCCAACAAGAACATGTTTCTAATAAAAACAGCTAATATCGTTGATTTGGATCCCAAACCTAAATAATGAACTAATACACTATGTAGAGAATCAACTACTTCTAGAAATTGAAATTTTGTGTAATAACGTGCTTTAAGAGATCTGAGCAAGATGGGGAGAGTGCGAGAAAAACATGCATCACTGGTAAGTACTTTTTTGGTTATTATGATTACCATTTGCTTAATTGATGGTATCCGCTGGCTTAATAGAGTAGAATTGGACAACTATGAGCATAACTAGATAATAAATCCAACCTTGTGAAGAATTGGAGGGTTTAGTTGTGGAGATCCATATGTCTCATGCAATTCAAGGAATATATTATAATTTATCCTTGGATAGTATTCCTTTTCCTTTATTAGATACAATAATAACTATTTTGATTGGAAATTAGGTTTTTCAAGAGAAGAATATGGGTTTTGTGAAGTTTAGGCATGATGAGCTAATCTTGAAGTTTAGATCTAAACATGAAATTGGTTAAGTCAGTCTAGGTTAGCCAAAGTGTTGGTTCAAGGCTTTAAATTGTGAGAATATGTATTATTAATTGCAAGAATATGTATTAGTTGCAAGAATTAATGTCACATTTAATCTTATTTTCTTTTTATCTCATCTATAATTATATTATAATAGTTTTAATGATTTAATTCGATTACTCTATTTTTAACAAATACTTTTTTACCACAAAAAGGATGCGCTCAAGTTTGCCGGTCAAAACGGATTTTGATTATTAAAATCATAATGGTCGGTGAATCATGAAAAAAAAAGAGATAGGAACCGTTTGTATTTAGTTCCATATCGGCTGCGCGCAACGTGTGGGTAAAGGGCTCTCACCCTAAAATGTGGTGCGTACGGGTCGGGCTAATCATACCTTTCTCGGCCTTTTGGCTAAGATCAAGTGTAGTATCTGTTCTTATCAGTTTAATATCTGATACGTGGGTCATCGACCCACCATGATATTAAATTAATCTTTTTCCGGGGGAGGGTCCACCGCAGCGGCTCGCCGCTGGGGCCCTCGCGCGCGCCTCTGCGTTGCACTACCGCACGGGCCGGGCGCACCCCTATCAAATCTGGATCGCAAATGTTTCCACTAGAGTGGGAAGGGCCAAGTTTCTAAAGGGCCTTGGGTGAGGCCTCAATTTCATATATTTGATTTCATTCTCTGTAAAAATAAAGCCTGCCTTGTACTTTCCTCATTGCTTTCGTTTATATTTTGTGAAAATTCTCATTTTATCAGTTCCGTCTGATCGTTTGGTGTTTTACCAAGAGTTGAGACTTTTCATTGTTTGCAACGAAAGTATGTTGGGGGCATGGATCCTAGATTCTATACATCGCCTCGCCCCATTTAGACGAATGACATGAGATTCTATGGAAGGGCCGTTTCATAGAGACCCTGCAAACTAAGCCACAAGGTCCATGATGGGGCGAAGTTGGATGACAGAAGAAAGGTTGGAAGAAGGGTGAAAATCCACTCTTGGAAGTGAAACATTTTCTGTTTCAATTTTTCAAAAATAATAGAAATGGTTTAAAAAAAAAAAGAAATAGAAATAGAGTAACAAAACATGGATTCCTTGTTTTTTTTTTTAAGGGAAAAAAGATATCAAACAGGCCTTACTCTTTCTTAGTAAAACAAGTTTGCAGAACTTATGATTGAATAGTTCATTTTTATTGTTTTTGTACTATAATAGGGAATACTAAATTATTAAAATTTATTGATAATTAGTCTGGGTTTTCATAAAATGGAGACAAAAGATCTAGTAGTTTCGAAGACTACTAAAGAGTTACATATGTTGTATTTGAAAATTTTCCACATAAATCCACATTTACTCATGTTTTATTATGGAACAATTTGATTTACATTGACTACTAATTTTTCCCCCAAACTCAATAATTTAAATAAATCTGAATAAAGTTTTTGAAAGATCAACAACATGACTTCTATAATTCTGATGGCACCTCCTTTCCCTCTAGCCAAAAGTTCAACATTTAGATTCTAGGTGGCAACATGCCTGCTTTGATTCCTCATAGAATAGCAAGGACAGATTAGCTCTTTATTTGGAAAAAAAATAATAATAATAAAGGAGAAAAGAAAAAGTAAAACGTGTGAAATGAATGTAGTAATCGGTATGCCTCCATAGTCTCTAGTGTACATTAAATTCCAGCAGAAAGAGAACCTGTGAGGTGAGTGTAGTAATCGGTATGTCCATAATCTCAAGTGTACAATAGATTCAAAATAAGATCTTCCTTGTGGTCTGCAGCGGCCCTAGATCTGGTATAGGATCTTTTCTCTCGGTCTTTAAGAGGAAGATTGGCAGCTAGCTCAAGCTAGGTCCTAGGGTTCATGGTCAAAGATTTGATCTGAAAGTTAAAAAGAAGCAGAAAGCCGGAGCCCCGCCATATTTGCCGCGGTTCTTCAAAACAAGGGCAAGCCCCTCACATCCCCATCAGAAAGCTTGGAATTACGATTTGGTAGGGGAGCGCCAGGTCCGCGCGGTAGTGCAACGCATGGGCGACGCACGAGGGGCCCGATGGCAAGCCACCGTGGTGGGCCTCTCCCCCACAAAAAATTAATTTAATATCATGGTGGACCGATGGCCCACGTATCAGATATTAAACTGATAAGAACAGATACTACACTTGATCTTAGCCAAAAGGCCGAGAAAGGTATGATTTGGTCGGTTGGCCTGCACTTTGACTTATGCTTTGCTTCCCCCTTCCACCACTGCTCTCTTCCGATGTGGGACTAAATTGTACTAATTAAATCAAATCCTGCATGATTAAATTACTCAGTCGGATGAGTCATGGCCATCTGATCTGTTATGAGATGCCGATAAAGTCAGCAGGATGACGGGGAACATGATATTTGATGGTTCTTTTCTTCAATAAAATTGATCAGTAGGGCCTCAATTTTTATTTTGTAATTGTTCTCGACTTCCCTCGGGCAGGGTGTTGGTTACAGGATAATTTATAGGTTAGTTGTACATATATTGGAATGGGTATTTGTTGGAAGGATTACATCAAAAGTTTCATTGAAGGGAATCATATTCTCTGAATTTCTTTCGTATTTATTTTTTTGAAGTTTGTTTTGGCATTGAGTTAGTTTTGTTTCTCTGAATTGGGGCTCTTGTTGTTTATCTGACAATCTTAATGCAACTAATTTGATGGCCTTGCCCATCTTTCCTCTCAAAGTCTATTCAGAAGTGGATATAAGTTCTCTTTCATAAAGGTGCATGTATTAAAAAATTTTGACATGAACTAGTTTTTCAAAAGCATACAGAAATATCAAAAATAACCAGCTCTTGAATGATACTGAACTTCTTTCTGCTTTCCATCACCATTACGGAAGCTGGTGATTTCCTCCCTATAAGCTTCCTCCTCGCTGGCTTGTAATTAGACCCTGTCACCCTTCTTGCTGTTGATACTTTGTCCAGTATACTACATAAAGCACACAACTTTGGATTGTAGAGGGTTTGGGACCGAATTCTCTTGGTTCGCCTACCAATTGCCTTCAGCATGCAGACGCTACTTCTATCTCAATGCAAATCTGGCTTCTATGGGAGCACCGAGAATTATTTTGCATGCTTCCATTCTCTGCTAAGATTTAAGCTTAATTTCCATGTCAGAGATGATATCTGTCCATCTATCTCCTTCAAGTACCATGGTTTATTTTTCAGCCATTTGTGGAGGGTGCTGTCAGATGGTTTGAGAATTAAACAGTCTTTTGATATTAATCGTCCTTGGTTGAGATGGAGAGAACAAAATGTGAAGAAAAAAATAATACAGTTGGTAGAGAGGACCATCTTTGAGGGAGACTCTGCTATCATGATAGACTGGAGTTAGAGCAACACGATGCAATTGAAAGCCCACATGCTCCTTCATAACATCCAGACCTACCTTCGTGACTTCAACGTGGTTTTTTCTCTGCATATTTTTTGGGAGGCGAACAGTATCTCTTATATGACCAAGCACCCTGGTAACTGGATCGTTAGGGTCAGACTTGCTCATGAGTCTTGCAGAATATTTTATTTTTTGATCTCTTGGGGTGTACTCATGCTAGATTAGTGTGAGCACTATCCAAATAAAAAAAAAGGAAGAAGAGAGAACACAGACTTTGGGACTCTTTTGCTGCCTCTTTGGAAAAACAAACTCTAGAAATTTAGAGACACCATCCGAACACATGAGGAAAACCAATTTGTGGTGTGGTACCACGCTGCTGTCAGCTGGTTCGCTTGGTGGAATCCAACTGAGAGACAGGCCATCAACTTCCGGTTATAACTCATACCTAGCTTCCCCACAAGCCATTAACTTTCCTTCGGCCACTTTTATTTCCTTGTTGTCATTTTAATTCTGCTCTGTGCTTGGATTTTTTTTTCTGGTTGTTTTGCTGGGTGCTTGCCCACCCTTTCTTTCCCTGTTTCTTTCCTCTTCCTTGGAGGACCTTTAGATGTAACTCTTCATTTGCCTTACGAAACTTGATGGCTTGCCATCATTTACATCAAAAAAAAAAAAAAAAAAAAGGATGTTTAATATTGGACTTCTGGAGTCCTGTTTGCACTCCATGTGTATAAGTTATTGACCTCCATTTTCTTTTGTTTGAAAGAAGTATTGACCTCAATAAATTATGAAGAGCACATCAGATAATAGCATGAGGAGAAAAATCTGTAAACACAAAAAAGCAACAATTCAGTATCATGCAATTAAAAAAAGGAGTTATTGTCAATAACAATAAAAAAATGAAGATAAAACTTCACGATGGGGAGGAAAAAAGCTTTATGACGAAACCTCAATGATTTGATTTGAATCCCTTTCTTGCACTTTCTGTTTGTTTTTTATTCCTTTTTGAAACTCAAGTGAGAATACATTGACATAAAACTGAGTTATTTGAAACGAATCAAAATTGCTTAATATTCGAAGAAAGTCCTCAGTAACAAAAAAGAATCCCTTGTCAAAATTGGCGCATGTTGGACCACAAAAGCAAAACAAGTGGAACATGCTTTAGAATGGTGCAGAGCTAGTTCGCCGCAGTTGGTATCTTGGCTCTGAAGGTGTACTTAAATGCAATAACATCTCTTCTTCCTGTAAAAAAGAAAAGAATTAGAAACATTTAATTCTTTTAGAAAGTTCTTCAAATAGTCTTCCTTCCTAATGAGATTATGCTCACTAGGCAGAAAAATCATCTAAATTACTAGATTATGCAAGATAATCACCATTAACATTTCGGGAAGACTGACAAAGAGCAGCCAAATCACATATGCAAAGAAATGTATAAAAATGCATCAATTCAAGTGGTTTCTTCTTAAAGATGACTACCAACGAAAAGAAGAAAGGAAATCCTATCAAGCAAATCACAATGGTTATTTAAAAAGATGAGTGATTGTGCACAAATTAGTTCAAAGTTATATCATGACAGAAGTGGTCATCTGTCTCCATAACCTTTTCCCTTAGAGTGAACAGTTTGCAAGACACACACACACACACTTTGTTATCTAATGTTATCTAAAGTGAATTGGTGATTGTAGCATGCGCAGCAACAGGAACCTCATGTTTTACATGAAGCCTCTGTAATTTTTTGAGGAAGGAAAACAATTCTATTTCCCCTTTTTCAAGAAGTAACCATACAATTTGAATATTAAGAAGAAAAAAATGAAAAAAAATGAAGTAATCTACCTATTGATTATCTCCAGAAGCAAACGTGTTTATTAATTTATTATTAATATATATCCTTCAAGTGCAAATCCAATTGCTCGGTTCTTTGTTTGGAAATATGCATCTAAAATCCAAAGGTAAGATACCATCCATTAAACTTCAACCATGCCCTTGATATTATTGAAAACACTTTGTATGGCCTCCAGAATTTGAATAAGACACCAAGTCTCTCATACTTCACAGTCCTTTTCTAAGAGGATGTTCGGATCAACTGACCAAAAATCTCAATTTAATTAACCAACCTACCAAAAACAGACCTTACCAACAAATTATCACAAACTGAAAGGGGTAATGAATCATTGATTTGAAATACAATTACTTACTGGGTTTTTTCCTGAATCAAATGTTGATATTTAAATATGCTTTCCAGAAGTATCTATCTCACATCAGGCTGCTGCTTGATTGAGGAAAGGCCTTTCTGATCTCACCCTCATTGTATCACATATAAACTGAGAATCATCCGCCAAAGATTGCTTAGATTCCTATATTTCAGCGAACTGAAATAATCATTAAGATACAATTAGTTATTATCTCTTGGAAGTGCCATTCAAAGATCACTCCCCTCTTGGTTTTGCATGTTCTAGACATGGAGTCCAATGGTGGCTCATCATTTAAAACTTGGTCCTTTGTTCACTCTAGCTCGTGTTTTTACTTCCTATTACTTGAAGTGAATAATCATTAAGCACATCATTGCGGCTTCATACTAAAACGTTTATGGATGTTTGAGGATAACTTAGAAAGAAAAGAAGTTAGGGCGTTGAAGAGCTGCTGGGAAGGTAGAAAGTGTGAAGAACTCAGTGCTATGAGTATTCAGGTCAGAAGTTGGCTTATCTATGGACCCTTTGCCTGCAGATTCCAAGGCCAGCACACAGAGCCTCACCTACCAAGGTTGGTGATGCTAATATTAGCAAATATTGGACAAGGAAGGTCATCAACGAGTTAGATGAAGGTTCAAATGAGCAATCCAAAAAGAGGCCCATTGACTAGTTAAGTTTGATCCAGCACCTAAGAAGTAAGCAATGAAGCCACTATCTCAGGTGGTGATATTGCTTTTACTAGCTAAAGTAGGATCATCCAATTGCACCCATAATTTCATGCACAAGATACTGTAATGAATTTTCAAGCTGATGCAACATAAAAAGGCTCATAAGAACTCCAACATCTCCTATCGCTCAATTCTCTAGAACCTAATTTTCTTTTAAACAACCGGGAAGTATTGATTGTCTTAATTCCTGGCATGCAATCCTGTGACATGTCACATCAGTAGCACAGTGGTGGTTATCAATCTTTCTTGTAATTCCCTCCTTTGCCTTCATCTGGAAAGATGATAGATAAACAAGAGTCCTATAGGCTAAGCACAAGGCTAGTTCTATTGGATGGAAGAAGAGTTGATTTTGCAGTAAAATTGAAGCCATTTCATGAAAACTCCAATAGTGTTTAATCTCACTTGGGAAAATGCTTTGTAGCTAAGACTTGGATCCAAGGCCTAATAACATTGTCCATTTACAACAAGAAAAAAGAAATCATTGTTCTGGCCTGGATTAACATCATGCATGAAATACCTCTGCAATTTGGAATGGTTGAGGAAAGTAAAGGGATATGGGTCAGATTTTCCAAGGGAGGGCGAAATGCTCAAGATATTGACTGCAGAGAAGAAAACCAGTGAGCTAAAACCCTGAAATTTGAATCTGACAAGTCATACAAGAGTGAGGTGATAAGAACTCCTTCGTCTGTATGATTTTAGCAGGAAGTAATGAAGATTGGGGCTGTATCAATGAGGCGAAAAGTAGAATTGGCAGCATATAATTCCAACTTTCATTTTGGACAAATTAAAAAGTTAGTGGTGTAACCAATGGAGGAATGTGCCATGTATAAGTCTTCTACCCAAATCAAATGCATAAAATAGATCTTATAGATTCTTATATCCATTCACTTAAGAAGAGGGGCATCACCAACTTGTGGAGTTTAATCTTTGTAATCATAGTTGGAGAGGCGAGATTCTGATGTTGATAATGGAGATCGACAGGTTAGGCATGTGGGTTGATGAGTACTTCTTCATGTGGCATGTTCTGATCATGCTATGTGGTGAAGAGGATCTTGAATAGAGACCCTTGTAGGAAAATGCTTTCAGTGACAGTTTTAGTTATTTTCCCAAACTTCTGAGCCATAAAGGAAAGGAGGTAGTTATGAATATATCAGTTGGAGAGTCCTCTCAATTTCAGTGAACTTCACGAGAACACTCCAGGATTAACATTGCAGCTAATAATCTAAGTAAACTACATGAGAAGCTATTTCTGGATGGCAGATATGGAAAACATGGTTGCTGCCTATTGTGAGTTATCGATACCACTTTTTTCTGATATGAATGGATAGCTACGAAGGGAGTTAAAAGACACAATTTTTAAAAAGTGAATTAAAGGCAATGACAGAAGTTGTCACTTGAATACTAGCGAGTTCTTTTTGTCAATTTGCTGACTTATATACAGCAGTCTTCCAAGTCCTTAGCCTAAGCCGAACTCAAATCATTCCTTGTGGGCCTCTTAGAAGAATGTTGGACGAGGTACCAAATTTGGATCAACCACTCGGTAAGGGGCCAATGGAAGTCATTCAAAATGGACAAAATGCTAGAACGAAACCATGCTGAATATAGTTCGGATTATGTGCTTTTCATGCATGATTATCATGATCGGACATGAGGCATTATGATCTTTGAAGGCATTTATACAATTTAGGTACTACCTATAATGAGCATAAGTTTAATTAAGAAATGAGGAAACATCCCAAAGGTTAAGAAATACAGACTAACTCACATGAGCGGTACCTTGGTAATACTTGTACATATAAAACTCTGACATGGTGAGAAAAATATGTTGGTTGATAAAGCCATTGTTACTGAAGTAGTATAACTAGAATAACCAGAATTTCTATCTTGATATTGGCCCAATGGTCAAGTTTGTCATACAATGCATGTAAGTTCATAAAAGCCCAAAATGTTACACAAGGTTTGGAAGAAGGGATATGGGGAGGAGGGAGTTCATTAGTTTCCATACCTTCTGCTTCTTGAGCCGCTTATTTGTGTTGGTCAATTGTCTCACCTCTTCTTCTAACTGGTTTATATAAGCCTGCAATCAACCCAAAAGGAAAACACAAAAGAATCATCATTCCATCAATCCAAGGAAAATAACATCTTATGTTCATTCCGAAAGAAGCTCACCTGTTTCCTTGCTCTCGACCTAGCCGCTGACTCTCGATTTTTTATCATCCTCTTCTGCCTCCTCTCAATCTTCTTATCAACGATCTCATCAGGCCGATGCGTCTCTGTAGGTGTGTGTGAGTCTGATGAGGTAGGCCTCGTCATCGCCATCGACACCATAGGAAGCCCCATCTGTTGGTTCTCATCAAATCCTGCACTAGCTATCGCATCCCCTAATGCCGACAAGCCTGAGCCCAGTAGAGCCATATGCTGATGTTGCTGCTGCTGCTGTTGAGCAGCAGCCAATTGGTATTGCAGCCAATCCTCTTGCTGTTCTGGACCAACCGGCAACAAAGCCCGCGAATCCCCTTCAACTCCTCCACAGCCCCGAGATCTCATGTTAATGGCACCTGCTCGAACCAGGAAGTCCTCAAGTGTAGTCTCTCCAAATGTTGCAGGACTCTCGGCATTGCCTTGCTCTTCTTGTCGGATGATCTCTCGCCATACCTCATCAACAGTCTTGTGGATATTCATGTTATAATTTCCAGAAAGAGGTTGGGCAGTGGTGGCGGACGACGATGACGAAGATGGGGCATGAATCTGTTGCTCCACTGCCATGACTGAATTTAATAGCTCATCTAAGTTCATAGCATTCAATGGCTTACCAAGCTCCGGAAGGTGGCTTTGAACCTCCTCAAGGGTGAGGTTGTACACCGAACCTTGTCTTACTAAAGGGGGTGGGCATTGAGGTCCTTGACCTCTGTTGGGGGAAACCATGGTTCTGAGCCCCATTCACAACTAGAACTTTAGTATCTGAAATTCAATTTTTTTTTTTTTTAGTTTAGTTCCACTTTACAGGATATGATTCTTTCTAACATATCTAATACCTCCCACGCATTGTAAAAATTGATTCAACTCAAATTACAAATCCAAAGCGTTCAGTGATACCACACAACTATATATATAAGATTGCAAGAAGCTTAGTTCACACCAACCGAATAAAAACTAACAGTGCACAAAGTTTACATCAAGGATGAACACGAAAACAAATTTAAATATAAATCTATTGAAATTAATTATAAAAATCAAATGCAATGACTCCGAGAATTTCAGTCCGGTGGATATGAGAATTTGGAAGCGAAGACTATCTATCCAACATTGAAAAAAAAAAAGAAGATCGAAAAAAAAAAAAAAAAAAAAAAACTAAAAAAAAACTAAAAACAAAATATTCAAAAACAGAGAATTAATGAAAAATCAAGATCAATTCTGAATTGCAGATATTCCATATTAATAGGATACCTCAACATGCAATAGAAGGACAAAGGAATCAGATTTACAAACTAAAGCAAAAACAAAAACGAAACGAAACGCAGAAATCCAAGAATTATAAGAATGGAACTCTTAATTGAGCAGGGAATTTTGTTAAAAAAAAAAAACAAAATCTAGCACGATCAGCACTTTGACTGACCTCCAAAGCATGCTACCACCAATGTTGAGAAGAGAGATTAAGAACGAATGCGCTGGCGATTTGATTAAAACAAGTAGAGGAAGAAGGGATTATATAGCATGGGGAGAAGGGGAGAGAGAGAGAAGTAAGAGGAGAGAGATGGGGGCCGTTCTGCTTCCAATCAGTAGGAACCGGGGCTGTAGTTGAGATTTCTTTTCTTTTTTCTTTTTTTTTTGTTTAATTCCACTGTCAGTTTTTTATAGACGGATTTTTCAGCGCGTCGGCGGTTTAAGCTCCTGAGTAGTGCGGCCTTTCCATGGGTCGACTCATGGCTCATGGCCGTTATTTTGGCTAAAATATTGATCCTTGGAGTGATATCTTCCTCTCGCTTATGCAAGCAACTATGACCAATGTTTTTTTTTTTTTGGATTGGAGTAAGCAATGGCTATGTTGTCCTAGGCCGCTTGGTTAATTCCGTCTTCCTATAACTTGCAAGGTTGGGGTCTTTTGGTAGTGTTATCTGGTTGACTCGGGCCACTTCCACCGAGGGAAAAATATTTGTTGGACTCGGCTAATTCCTTCTGAAATAGAAATTATGATTCCTATTCAACATCTTGAACTTGAACGTGAACCAAATAATTAAATTCCAATATATAATATTTCTATTCGAATGTAATCAATTTTATATTAGTTTTATTGACTTTTATGCTTTTTTTTTCTTTTTTATTCATATTTTATAAATTTAATAAATATACTTATATTTTTTATATTCTTTGGTATTTTAATGAGTTATGACATTGTTTTATATTCCTATATATTTATTATATGACTCCATTTTAGTACGACATTTTAAATTGATTTTTATATTTATCTAATATATTTTTATTTTCTTACCAATGCTATTTATAGATTTATATGTATATATTTGTTCAAGATATACTATCCAATGCCTATTTGCTAGTATAATACATAGCATGCTTTTATGTAACAATTTATAGAATATTATAAAGCATGTTACTCGATATTTTTATTGTTTTCTAATAAAATAATATTTTAATAAAGATGTTGATCACTGTAATTATTTTATTTTATATTATAGAAATTAATAATTAAATCATATCAAATATATTATTTTGATGTTTACACTAAATGTTCCTAGTTAATTTATATTTTTTTAAAAAAATTATTTCTATTTTAATTGGAACGATCATTCTTCCTATTTTATTCTTTCAATTGAAGGAATGATGATCTCAAAGAAGATATGATTCCATTGATTATTATCCTATCAAACATTGGAGTAGGGTTGATTTCCATTCTAGCACTCATTCCAATAACCAAATGTAATGCAAGAATGGGGATTCTCATAGAAAGTGAACTTTTATATTTGTTTAAATCAGCTCATTAAGCTAATTGTATTTAAAATCTTAAATATATAGGTTTGACCAATATGTATTTATAATTAGGCATTAGGTAATAGAAAGGGTCATGTTTGCAAAATGACTTCATGGTTGATGTAGCATTACTAATGCTGCGAGATTGAAGATCGATCTCCATACCATTAATGATGGTGAGAATAAGTAGTTCATTTGCCATGAGAAAGATTATATGCAAGAATGGTAAACACAACAAAAATATTGAGATTTCCAAAATCATCGTTGATATCTATTTAGAAAGCACAGTAATTTGTATACAGCAATCTTATTTATGAAAAAAAAAATTATGATAAATTGGACATGTCCATGGATTCCTTAACTTGTATCGGTTTAGCTGAAAATAATATTTCATCATACGAGGAAACAATACCAACAGCATCTATATATATTTTCACACCTTGATGTTGTAATATATCAATAATTGATATTTCAATATTATTTAAATATTATTCACAGAAAATGCTATGGGTCACTCTTTGTGCACAGAAAAAGTTGCTTGAATCTACTAATACTAGCTTGCTAACTTGGATCACTCATGGTTTGGGGATGCAGATAAGCAAGTTAACTACAATTTTTCCATCATCCAATTGCCTAACCATCCCGAATCATGGCATCAGAACTTCCATCTAGAGGGCAAGAAGCGGCCTCAGCCGGGTTCACTTTCCGACCCATCATCTCGAAAATGGACGGCTATGATCCATGGACCAACCTCCTCCAATCGACCGAACGAACGGCCAGACGCTTGGCCCTATAAATTACCACGGAGAAATTTAGGGTTTCATCCTCCCAACCTCCTCGCCTTTTCTGCCGCTCTCTCGGTTTCAAGGGAGCTTGCCATACGATCGGATCTGATCCGTCTCCACCGTTTCCTCCCGACTTCCACGAGATGGTGGGCTTCTACTTCCTTGTTCTTTTATGGATTCGTTTCTAGGTGATTTTTTTTTTTTGTGCAATTCCTTTTACGATTTATTTAATTAAAATTTCTTTTGGGGATCGATAGGTTCTTCCGAACGACATCGATCTCCTGAACCCCCCAGCGGGGCTCGAGAAGAGGAGGCACAAGCTTAAACGCCTTGTCCAATCCCCCAACTCCTTCTTCATGGTAGTACCAAAAAAAAAAAAAGAGGAAGAAGAATAAAACTTTCAGCCATTTCTTTGCCCACTTGTCGCCTTCAAAAATCTCATTATTTGTTATTCTTTTGCTCGGTTGATATGCTAATCATGACTTTTCTTCCTTCATTTATAGGATGTCAAGTGTCAAGGATGCTTCAACATGTAAGAATCCTTCTTTATCTTCTTCTTCTTATTATTATTATTATTATTATATTTTAGTCTTGTCTTTTTTTTTTCCCCCTCCACTTTATTTGTATTTCTTCTATCCATATGCCATGAAAGAAATGGAGTTTGCATTTGGTTTTGCTTCGAGATGGTGTAGTTTTGAAACTATAATTTCATGAAATACTGTTAGTATCAGGTTTCAAAAGAGATAAACTTCATAACCGAAATCATAAATGTCATAATGCTAGTACTTACTAAACTTGTGACGATTTTGCTGATTCTGAATCATGTTAGTTAGACAACTATTTTTAGGTTTATAGGATTTTGATTGTATATGTTAAGTTGCAGAACTACTGTGTTTAGCCACTCGCAGACCGTCGTGGTGTGTGGGAACTGCCAGACTGTGTTATGCCAGCCTACCGGAGGGCGTGCGAGGCTCACCGAGGGATGTTCATTCCGGCGGAAGGGAGACTGAGGATGGTGTGTACCTCCTCCTCCTTTTTCTGCTGATGCTGCTACCAATGTGTTTGCGTACAATGAAACAATGCGGTCGACATAATTTAAAGTTTGGTGTGTGCTTTTGCCGGTAAATTGATGTTGGAAATTGAATCGGTTTAGCGATGGAAGAGGTTGTGTTTTTAGAATATGTCGGTGAATTGGATCAACTTACATCAAGATTTTCCAACTGTCTATTTCTAGCTAATGTTTGAATTACCTTGAATGTGATTGAGAAAAGAATATTGGTTTTCTGTCAAAAATTTGGTGCTTGTGTTGTTGTTCCAAGAATTTTGTTTTACTGTTAGCTGTTTTTTTTTTTTTTTCCTTTTGTGTCAAATAGTATAGGTGTTGTTCAAATGAGTTATGCTCATGATTGGATCTCTGGTTGTTGCAATATGCTGGACATTGCATTTGCATCCCACATGAGATAATGTAATTGGCATTGTGAGCATGCCAAGCACTACCAGATGGCAGGTATCGATGCTAATTCGTATTATGTTATGGTTGTTCTTGGAATTGTTATTTAGGAAATAATTTAGTCCATGAAACACCTTTCTTTTTGAAAAGACATATGCCATAATTATCTTTTTTTAGCTATGGTTTAGTATGATCATGGGGTCATCAATCATTCCTTTATTTGACATGGTGATGTCCGGATGATGTTTTTCTTAACTAGTTCGGTGCAGCCATGGTAAAAAAGAGTGATCTCAATCTCCAATTGCACCAATGCTTTGTCTCCTTTCTCCCACTAAGATGTGCTTCTCTCAATCTCTGGCCTGGCCTCCTTGGCTGTGGTTGCTGCCAGTGCCACATCCCTCCATCTTGCATGGGGGTGGAAATTGGCAGGGATGGCAGCCCAAGCCAAACCCAATCTGTAATCTTGAGTTGCAGTCGAAAAAATAAAAAGGGCAGGACATAACCTATTGGATAGAGTTGGAGTTCCATATATGAATTCAAATTGTTACTTATTTGGGTTCGGGTGCTTTAGTTTAGACTTATTTATACCTATAGATACGAAAGGGTATATTTATATTGATCTGAAGTCTGTATGTTGACAAATGATATGTTTATCCATTGTTTATCGCACCATGTAGTTTTATTGATATCTTCTTAGGTTTTTTTGTATATTGTCCTTTCAAATATGGTTTATTGCATGTTTGACCCATCTGATTTCTGGAAGACAGTGTTCTAAGTAATTAAGTGTAAATGATTTTATTATTGTTTAGTTTGTGTTGTAAAGGTTTTTTTTTTTTTTTTTTTTTTTTTTCCGCATGAACTTTTCAAGGATGCTGATGTAGAAGGACAGATTGGTCGGTTGATGCTAAAATAATTTATTAATGGCATCAGTCAAAAATCTAGTGGGAGGGAAGTCATTACAAAAATAGAATGATTTTGAAATTTTACATTCAAATAAACTTCTCATTTGCGAATAGAATCAACGAACAAAGTAGGCTTGATGGGATCGATCAATAATGTTCATTGTCTTTTTTGATGCTTCGAGTTGTTTGGGAAAAATGTCGGAACAAATGTATATTTGACTAGATACCAAATTATTTTCGGATCCGTGTTGGGTATTAGGTATGGGGTCGTACATAAGGCTTGTGGTTGGATTTTCTTGATTTTGTCTTGCTTGCATGGAGTGTTAAGTAACCTTGTATTGCTGTTTTGAGGGAGCAAGGGGTAGGTTGTGTCCCTCCTATATTTTAAATGTTTCCGGACAATATTTCAAAATGGTATACAAATATAGATTTCCACGGACTGTTTATTGTGGTTGGAGGTATAACGACCGAACTCTAAAATTGCAACCGAACCAATGAATAAATAACCTTATGTTTTATCAACCTTTTTTCTCCTGAAAGTAGTTTTTCTTAACCATATATATATATATATATATATGTTTTGCATATCAGGATAGCTTTAGTTTTATTTAAGTTACTTGGTATTTGACGAGAGTGGTTTATGTCTCATAAGTTAGTTTTTATCATCAGCTCTCTCCCTCTAGCTATATATTTTTTATCTTTTTAAAATTATTTATTTATTTAATATTTTTTTTTATTTTTTAAAATCTATCTATGAAAATCATACTATGAATAATTATATATTTTATTAATTCTTAATTTAAATTTAAAAAATATCATATAATTTTTATTTTTATTATTTTATAATTTAATAAAATTTATTTTTTTATTATATTTATTATATTTAATTAAATTAAATATTTGAAGTGGTGTTAAAAATAAATAAAATGAGATTATGTTTTTTGTGTCATTTTGTAGGTGACAACTTATTGATATAATTAATTTTTATCAAATACTTATAATTCAATACGAGTAAAGCTGTATACCAAATATAGTCATAAAATAAGTAAAATATTATTTTTACTTTAATTTTCTAATATCATTATATTTATTTAGTTTAGTTACATAATCATCTGTTTTATCCAGGTTTATATTATTTAAATTATTGTGGTCCGTATGTGGATTATGTAATATATCATCGTGTGCATTTCACTTGTAAGGGAATCTGATAGGAAGATCCATTTGTCATAAATAGTTTATGATTCCTTTAAGGTTAATATTAAATTTCAAAATGTAATTTAGAATTAGATTAACAGTTGGTGCACGAGAAGGCACCTCCATTATAATGGTATCAATTGACCTGTGAATTGCCACAAGCTCTGACATCACCTCCCCTTCCTCATCCTCCTTGTCTCCCGTAAGCAGCCTAACTTTAAAGCCCCCAACGTTCCCACCATAATCATCGTTGCCATGATGCATTTTGGCTTGAGGCTGCGGTGTTGCACACTTGGTCCTTACACCATGATCAACGTTCCCCGCCTGTTTTGCTGAAGAACCTGCGCCTTACACCGCGGAACACTTGGTCAGCCTGCCTTAGCCTTCGTTGGGTAGTCTTCCTTCGAAGTTTAGTACTGCTTTATGTTGGATCATGAGGTAGGGATATGGTCTCGGAATAAGGCTTCTACCTACCAGACGACCTTAAAAGATCTTACTCATGGGTTTACTCGATGGGCCGATACACCGCTGGGAAGTAATCCAATTGGACTGTCGTCTCCCACAAGCCGCTACTCTAACTAATCTTCTGACCCGCCTTCGACTTGGCTTCCATCCTTCGTCTCCTCGGTGGGTGCATCTCTGATCCATCACAAAAGCTGGAAAATTCTTATTGCACTGCATGTGATTAGCGCGTGCATGGAGCCGGAGTGCAGTATCTGAGTTTTTTTCTTTTTTCTTTCAGGCCCATGCACACTAATCATCATGGGCGGTACATACGGGCTTCACCGCCCAAAGTGTTTCCCTAAATTTATAGGTAGAGAGGCCCATAAGTATATAACGTTAGCAACTACAGCATCCAAAACAAAGCGAAAGAAACTAGAGCTTCCTGCAGAGCATTATATACGAAATAGCTTCTTCCGTCGTCAGCTTCCATAGCCAAATACAGGAATTTGTGGACCAATTTTTGAGATCCAAAACAATGGAAAGTATTGCTACAGGATCTTGACCTTCACCGGAGTAGGCTGGAGTTGGCAGCACTAGATATTTCGGTGACAAGACCTGCAAATCAAGTTCTGATCGGAGGTGGCTCCGATAAAGATTTTTCGATGCTTAAATCGGAAATTCCGTAATAGAAATGGAGTACGAAAATTTAAAAAAAAAATATCATATATGAGGATCCCATTAAGATCTTTATTTATAGTTAAGGATCGGAGCCATTTATATGAAGAAATTATCGAACATTTCCAGCAAATCAAGCATAATATGAAACATTTGTGATCGATATCCGTGTGATTGAATAATTATGGTTGTCTTATCTAAATTGCAACCAGCTAGAAACAACTGCCACTTAAAAGAGAACTTTAAATTATATAAATAAAAAAAATAAATGATAACTGGATAAAAAAAGTGGCCAAAATTATCAATTCAAATAATTAGATGAGATAGAGTCGGCAGATGATTGAGTATGGATCATAATTCATCCAAGACCAATCTGAATAGTCAATCGAGGTAGGATCGGTAGATGACCGAGTATAGGTTGGAGTTTATCTAAAAACTAGTCGGCAATGAGTTAGAGTAGGAAATTGATTCTTCAACTTATAATGGATGGCTGGCTGAAAATGAATCGGAATCTGATGAGGACCATGGATCATTTGCAAAAGGTAACTTAGGGGCCTATTCTGGATGAAAAAAGTTGATGATAGATTGATAGATTCTGATTTGGGGTCAACAACATAATGTTGATGGTGTTGATAACCAGAAGAAATCGGTGTGCATCGATGATGGATCGGTCAGAATAGAAATGTTGGTGTACTACAATCCAAAATGATGATTATTATTTAGGCAAGCCGAAGATGAATCAGCTACGATCGATGATGGTTCCGTATTTGAAGAGATTGCCGCTAATTCTCCAACTATAGTTTTCAAGTTTTAAGGTTTTCGACAAAGACTAATTTACCCCCAACATGAAGTATGCATAGATGGATTTAAATGGTACTTTATTATATATATATATATATATATATAAAGGCAATCCCAAGGGGAAAATCAAAAAATTGAGGGGAAAAAAAAAAAAAAAAAAAGTTGTTTCTCAGTACCCCGTGCGGTCGCTAGGATGACATTTGAGCAAGACGGGAAGGGAGATGGAGTCGAGGTTGGGAATGTCCTTTTCTGTGCCTTGGGGCGGACTCACGAGTTTCTCATGTTCATCGGCTGTTCTGTCGTAAGTATTTCAATTTATACCAGCTTATTTTTTATAATGGATAAAACTATCCTTCACTTTTTATTGTTACTTCAAATTGAACTATAAGCAATGTATACATATATATTTTTATGACTTTGAATCTCTCCTCCCAATTTTTTCTTTTATAAATTTAAAAGAAAAAAATAAATAATGATGCATGTCATTTTTTCATAATGACAGATGTTTTAGTATATGTAGAGAAAGATTATTTTCATGGTCACAATAGAATAATCTTATTGTTGCACCAATTCAAATATAATATTTACCCATCTTGATAGAAAATTGCATCACTAGTTTTATTTGGAATTCTTGTAAGATAACTTTATCAGTTTTAGAAATCGGCTTTAGTGTAAGTATAAGCATTAGATGAATTTTCATGCTTTTAGAGGCATATCATTGGCACATTATTTGGTTGCTTCATTATTTATTTAAACAAAATACCTCGAAAGATATATAGGCAATTGATGGATAATTAGAGTACAAATATTATTTATCCATCTTATACCAAAAAGCAACCTTATTCCTTAGGAATAAGAATTTTTACCAAACAAAAATAGGCATAGCTTGACCTAAGAAAAGAAACCATCATAGAGAGGGAAAAAAACTGGGAGCATAGGGAAGCAGTGCAAGGGGGTGGAGGTAAAAAGAAGAAGAAGATAATAGTAGAATTTAAATTGATTCTAATTTCTATTGATCCAAGTGAAGTGAGGAATTTGAAATGAATTAGTTAAGAAATATGAATTAAAAACGAAAATATAACTGAAATTAAATAATATACTTGAAATAGCAAAGTAAAAGTTTATAATCAAAATATAAATTGAACATATAAAATTTAATAGTAGGCAGTGAACGTACCATTTAATTGACATCAAATATTTTAAGATGCACTTTTAAAATACTTTCAATTCCTAAGATTGAAATGTCAGGTTATGTTGGAATGAATTCATTAATCGAAAGCAAAAGATTGATCCAATTAATATGTTAGCAAAGCCGGTAACATTCGAGCAATCCTCAGGTTCAATCACAAGTTATGAAGCATTATTTTAATAAACAGCTATAGAATACAGATCAAAAAGGTTATCTCAATTACAAACTCCCTCTTAGTTCAAGCGCTGCCCAATAATTGTTGCTCAATCTCCGCAACAACATAATAATAAAATTTTAATATTTCTGAAAGATGGCGATTGTAAATTAAATGACCGGTAAGTTTGATAATGTTCGATTTTTGAACAAACTCATGCAATCGTGCATCAAATAATATCCACGTCATCCATCAATTTAACATGTAAATATATTTGCCCCTTCAAGATATCAACATGATAAAGAAAAGTTGTGGCATATTTTATACTTGAGTGCCATACCTAAATTTCTTTAGTGGGAGTAGGGTATGCTTGTCATCGAACTATTTGATAGTTCGATACAACATCTATCACACACCATACCTCAAGATGCAAGACTAATCAACATCCATAGATATATTACTTAAGTCTATGTGATCCATGCATCACAATGTCTAATTGTGCGCTGAATCTAATGTTGGATGACCACCGTAAATGACATGTTTTTTTATTAGCTAATTAAGCTCCTCAAAGTTGCAACATCCCCATTTGGCTCGGTATACTCAATCAAAAATATTCCAAATTAGGACCACCTCCGAAGAGAGCTAGCAGGTAAGGGCTCATCTATTGCGACCTACCTTTGTCCCTTTTCTTTTTGGCTCAATCCAAGATTAAGATTAGAGAATCCTAGTCACTCACCATTTGATAGGTGGCCTCTCCACTCTAAAAAGGTACTTTTGCACCCCCCCACCATTTGTTGTGAACCGAATACGGGGTGGTGAAGACGCAATGGCTTGTGTTGAATAATGGTATTAAGCGGTAAGAAAACGCAGCTGGAAACTTCCCTATTTTGGATCCAAACATCGGCTGGTGGTTCTCACTTGTGACGATGTGATGTTTCTTTCCTCAAATGGAGGGGTCTTCTGGAAAAAAAAAGGGTGTTTGTGTAGACAAAAGGCATCTCTTCGAGCAAAGTAAGCCACCAAATTGGAATCGACCAAGCAAAAAGAGCACAATAATTGTTTGGTCTCCGCAAAGAAGATGTGGGTGTGGATTGGCATTACTCTAACTAGAATATAATTAGATGACTCCAAATAACCAACTATTACGGTTTTATTATGTTAATTAATTCATATTTCATTATTATCTATTTTGAGCAGGTGATATGTTGCTTAAAAGAGCTGTAGTATTTCTTTTTTTTGAAAGTAAAATGGAGGAAGCAATTAGCTTTCCCTAGCTACATTGAAGAGATAAAGGATATATAAAGAAGAGATAAAGTAAAGGTTATAGAGCAGGTGAGCAAACTTCAACACAATAAAACAAAAAAGCTGTGGCACTTAATTTGAAAAGGAATAGAGAGTATTTCTTTTTATGGTCCATCCAAGGTAACAAAAGCTATATCTTTATAGAAATCCTGGAAGAGGGCAAAACATTAGACAAGACCAGGGCTTCTCGTAGACTATGTTGATCACTAGGGTGTCTAGGCAGCCCAAGCTAATTCAACAACAACCTGAATCAAGCTCCATTTGATGCTTGACAAACCAAGCTGGAACGAGGAGATAAAAAAGCCTAAAAATTAATTTTAGCACGAGGCAAAAATTCTATCCAGCTCAATCAAGCTCCAATATATTTAAATTGTGTGTGTGTGTGTGTGTGTGTATTATACTTCATACATAATAGACTATTGGATTAAAGTTGTAGTTTAGTATATTCTTTTATACTTTGGTTTGGTTAAATGTTAATTTAGACTGGAACCAAAACTTGAATTCAAGAATCAAGCTTCCATTTAAGAGGTTGATTTAATCTTGAGTCTTTTTTAGCTCCATTTAGGTTTCTCTAATTGATTAAGTAGGCTCATTTTTAGCTTGATTCAAAATTAAGCTTGAATTGAGCCCAAAATAATAGTAAACAAATCAAGCTTAATTCGAGATCAAAATTAATTTCATATAAAATTTGATTAGACCTAATCTAGTTCATGCTTAGTTTAATTACACCCTATTGGTCATGAATGGTTTAAATTCAACTCAACAACAAACTTGATTCAAGCCTACTTTGGCTAGAAAATAAGTTGATTCGGGTTTTTGCTTTTTTTTAAGAGAAAGAAAGATCGGGAGACTTATCCAAATTATAATTACCCAGGTCTTAATTTAAACTTAGACCCTATAGTTACTGAATGAGAGGGTGCTGAACCCTAGTTTATATAGAGCTGGAATATATATATATATATGTGTGTTAAAGGCTAACTTCTTAATAAGCCAATTTTAACCCTTTTTACCAAAAAAAAAAAGTGTTTATTTTTTTTATTTTTATTTTTATGTCGACACATTTAAGTCCTGCCTACCTCATTGGTGATTTAAATCTGGGTTTTCTTTTTCTCGAGGTACACGAGCCAAATTTTCTTGAGAGAGAACATCTCCCAGCAGACTTATAAAAATAAACGAAAGCTCAGTTAGACGTGATAAAAAGCTTATTCAAGCTCAGTTCTTATCACAAACAGGACCAAGTTTTGAACATATGTTCTTGATATGATCATATGGGAGCTACGGACCCAAACAAACTTATATTCCGATGCTAGAAATAGTGTACATTATGGGGCTTGGTAGAGTTGTAAAACAATATACATCACACCTCTTCTAATGGTACGAGTGATCCCTTCATCCAAGTAAAATACTTCTTGTTCTTCCTCAATAGATGATTGGCATACTTTTCTTCAATGAAATTGAAAATAATATTTTTAAAGTTTCATTGCTATACTGGTAAGCATGGATTAGAAAAATAGATATCTGATGTTAAAAATTAAAAATGATAATTTATCACCTGATCCACAAATAATTCATTTTAAATTAATTCAAGGTTGATATAAATAAATTTGGATCATTTATTAAATAGGTTTGTTCAAGTTTAGATTTTTAGTCCATTTTACTTATTTTGATCTATTTAATCATTAATCCGACATATTTGACCCGTTTGAGGTCTATTTACTCTGTTACAAAACATACTTAACCTATTTCTATCATATATAATCAAACCCACTTAACCTATCTAATCCATTTAAATTCTTTTAATTCATTAAAAATCTACTCAACCTATTTAATCTGACTTAATTTGTTCAATAAATAGACTATATAGATTAGGTTGGATTACTTGTTTAATAAACATATTTAATATATATATAAATTTTTAATTTATTTAATAATTGATTTAGGCTGATGAATTTTTAACTCATCCTGCATCCGACCTGGTTGCCATCTCTACGTTAAATTGACAATCACTCATCCCAATTATGGTATCTATTGGTACGAAATCTAATCGACGTCGGGACGAGCTGGAATGGAGGAGGACGAGATCGCCATCGGTGACCTATAAAATAAAGTTCCATCCAGAGTCGATGGTGATGGCTCTGGCGGAACCCTCCGACGATCAAGTCAGCTCTTCTGACCAACAGAAATGGAGTGCTCAGAAGAGAGTTTGACAAAATTTAGAGGAAGAGAGGAGAGCTTAGAGAAATCGTATCTAGAGGATTTCTTTTTATGGACGGAGCCTGTAGCAAATTGATGGTGATAGCCATATCGTCCGGTAATGGACCGCATGGAATTTGCTATGGAGAGAGAAGTATCGCTAGACTGGTAGTGACGGCTATGTCGTTCGGTCATGGGCCGTATGGGATTTGCTACGGAGAGAGAGGTGTCGCCAGACTGGTAGTGGCGGCCATGTCGTCCGATCGTGGGCCACATAGAGTTTGTTACGGAGAGAGCGATGTCGTCAGACCAATAATGATAGCCATGCCATCTGGTGGAAGCATGCATTTAGGATCCGACTGAGTTGGAAGAGTCTGACTGCAAGAGTAATCTGGAAGAAGGTTGGCTCCTATAGAAATTCGACTGAAGGAGAAGTCCAGAAGGAGTTTGGCTTCTGTAAAAATTTGACTGAGAAAGAATTCTAAAAAGAGTCTGGCTCTTAGAGGAATTCGACTACAGGAGCAATCCGAAAGAAGTTCGGCTCCTAAAGAAGTTCGAACTATAGGAGCGATTCAGAAGGAGTTCAGCTCCTGTAGAAATTCGACTGCAGAAGCGATTCGGAAGAAGTTCGACTCCTGGAGGAATCTGACTGAAGGAGAATTCTAGAAGAAGTCCGGCTCCTGGAGGAATCCGGCTGTAGGAGCAATCCGAAAGAAGTTTGGCTCCTAGAGGAGTCCGACTGTAGGAGCGATCTGGAAGGAGTTTGGCTCCTAGAGAAATTTGGCTAAAGAAGAATTCTGGAAGGAGTTTGGCTCCTAAAGGAGTCCGACGGCAGGAGCGATCTGGAAGAAGTTCGGCTCCTGGAGGAATCTGCCTAAAGGAAAAAATTTGGAAGAAGTTCGGCTCTTGGAGGAGTCCGACTGCAGGAGCGATCCGAAAGGAGTTCAACTCCTGAAGGAATTTGGAAGGAGTTCGGCTCCTGAAGGAATCTAGCTGAAGAAGAATTTTGGAAGGAGTTTGGCTCCTAGAGGAATCTGACTAAGAGGAAGAATTCTGGAAGGAGTTTCGGCTCCCATGGAAAAATTCCGACTGAAGAAGTGCGGAGGGAGTTTGGCTCCAGTAGGAGTCCGACTGCAGGAGCGACTGGAAGGAGTTCGGCTCCTAGAGGAATCTCCGACTGAAGGAGAATTCTGAAAAGAGTTTGGCTCCTAGAGGAGTCCGACTGTAGGAGCGATCCAGAAGGAGTTTGGCTCCTGAAGAAATCTGGCTGAAGGAGAATCTTGGAAAAAGTTTGGCTCTTAGAGGAGTCCGACTGCAGGAGTGATCCGAAAGGAGTTCGACTTCTGGAGGAATCTGGTTGAAGAAAAATTTTAGAAATAGTTCGGCTCCTGAAGAAGTCCGATCGAAGGAGAAGTCTGAGAGGAGTTTGGCTCCTAGAGAAGTTCGGCTCCTGAAAAGTTCGGTAAGAATTCGACCGTTGGAGGATTTGACTGGGGCCCGACCACTGAGAAGTTCGACCGACTGAAGGGGGTTCGGCTGGGGCTCGATTGTTGGGGAGTTCGGTCGACTGAAGGGATTCTGTTGGGGCTCGATCGCTGGAAAGTTTGGCTGACTGAAGGAGTTCGGCTAAGGTTCGGCTGCTGAAGCTCTTCCATGATTATCGATTGCATTGGGCTAAGCATCAGGCTGGACTTCGTAGGAGCGAGGTTTATCCCCAACAATAGTCCCTCCCCACTTCTCGAGTTCGAAACTCGAAGGAAGGAAGTGTAAAAAGGGCGACTGCCGAAGTCCTCTTCAAGGCTCTGCGCTAGTTCAGATTGAAGCTCGGGGGAGATCTTATCTCCAGCCAAGGTTGACATTGAAGTTGAGGCTCGGGGGGATCCTATCTCCAGCCGAGGTCCAGGGAGATCTTGTCTTTTGTTGACGTTGCGGTTGAAGCTTGTGGGAGATCTTATCTCCAGTCGAGGTTGAAGGAGATCTTCTCTCCTGTTGATGTAGACTTTGAAACTCGGAAGGAGATCTTATCTCCAAGCCGAGGTTGAAGTTGTAGTTGAAGCTCGGGGGAGATCTCATCTCCAGCCGAGGTTGAAGTTGAAGTTGAGGCTTGAGGGAGATCTCATCTCCAACCAAGGTTGAAGAGATCTCATCTCCTGTTGATGCAGACGTTGAAGCTTGGGGAGATTTTATCTCCAGCGAGGATTGAAGGAGATCTCTCCTGTTGATGTAGACTTTGAAACTCGAGGGAGATCTTATCTCCAGCCAAGGTTGAAGTTGAAGTTAAGGCTCGGAGGAGATTTCATCTCTAGCCAAGGTTAAAGTTGAAGTTGAGGCTCGAGAGAGATCTCATCTTCAGTCGAGGTTGAAGTTGAAATCAAGGCTCGGAGGAGATCTCATCTCCAACTGAGGTTGAAGGAGATCTCATCTTCTGTTGACGAAGACGTTGAAGCTCGAAGGAGATCCTATCTCTGGTTGACGTAGACTTTGAAGCTCGGGAGAGATCTTATCTCTAACCGAGGTTGAAGTTGAAATCGAGGCTCGGGGGAGATCTCGTTCGGAGCCAAGGTTGAAGTTGAAGTTGAAGGCTCGGGAGAGATCTCGTCTCCAGCCGAGGTTAAAGTTGAAGTTGAGGCTCGGGGGAGATCTCATCTCCAGCCGAGGTTGAAGGAGATCTCATTTTCTATTGACAAAGATGTTAAAGCTTGGGAGAGATCATATCTCTAACTGAGGTTAAAGTTAAAATCGAGGTTCGGGGGAGATCTCGTCTCCAGCCGAGGTTGAGAGAGATCTCATCTTCTGTTGATGAAGATGTTGAAGCTCGAGGAAGATCATATCTCCAGCCGAGGTTGAAGTTGAAGTCAAGGCTCGGAGGAGATCTCGTCTCCAACCGAGATTGAGGTTGAAGTTGAGACTCGGAGGAGATCTCATCTTCAGTCGAGGTTGAAGGAGATCTCATCTCCTATCGATGAAGACGTTGAAGTTTGGGGGAGATCCTATCTTCGGTTGACGTAGACTTTGAAGCTAAGGAGAGATCTTATCTCTAGCCAAGGTTGAAGGAGATCTTATCTCCTATTGACGTTGACTTTGAAGCTCAGGAGAGATCTTATCTCTGGCCGAGGTTAAGGGAGATCTTATCTTCTATTGACGTAGACTTGAAGCTCGGGAGAGATCTTATCTCTGGCCGAGGTTAGAGGAGATCTTATCTTCTATTTACGTAGACTTTGAAGTTTGGGAGAGATCTTATCTTTAGTCGAGATTGAAGAAGATCTTATCTCCTATTGATGTAGACTCTGAAGCTCGGGAGAGATCTTATCTCCTGACCGAGGTTGAGGAGATCTTATCTCCTATTGATGTAGATTCTGAAGCTCGGAAGAGATCTGATCTCTAGCAGAGGTTGAGGAAGATCTTATCTCCTATTAATGTAGACTCTGAAGCTCAGGAGAGATCTTATCTTTGATCAAGGTTAAGGAAGATCTTATCTCCTATTGACGTAAACTTTGAAGCTTAGGAGAGATCTTATCTTTGACCGAGGTTGAAGGAGATCTTATCTCCTACTGACATTGACTTTGAAGCTCCAAAGAGATCTTATCTCTGATCGAGGTTGAGGGAGATCTTATCTCCTATTGACGTAGACTCTAAAGCTTGGAAGAGATCTGATCTTTGGCCGAGGTTAGAGGAGATCTTATCTTCTATTGATGTAGACTCTGAAGCTCGGGAGAGATCTTATCTCTAACCGAGGTTGAGGAAGATCTTATCTCCTATTGACGTAGACTCTGAAGCTCGAGAGAGATCTTATCTCTGGCCGAGGTTGAGGGAGATCTTATCTTCTATTGACGTAGACTCTGAAGCTCGAAAGAAATTTTATCTCTAGCCGAGGTTGAAGAAGATCTTATCTTCTACTGACATAGACTTTGAAGCTCAGGAGAGATCTTATCTCTAGCCGAAGTTGAGGGAGATCTTATCTCTGATTGACGTAGACTTTGAAGCTCGGGAGAGATCTTATCTCTAACCGAGGTTGAAGGAGATCTTATCTTCTATTGACATTGACTTTGAAGCTCGAAAGAGATCTTATCTCTAGCCGAGGTTGAAGGACTTCGACTCGCTCATGTTAGGATGAGGTTCTCCTCCTATTTCTAACACGACTACTATTGACTGCTCTTCCCTGTCATCACATAGTTTTTGCACCAAGAAATAATATTATTGAAATGAAAGAATTTTATTAAAGAAAAATTATTGGCAGCACATCCTCAGATTTTCTATGTTTCAGGATCATGGGAGCGTTGTTTCTCCGAGCTCCTTCAGGCGATAAGTTTCGGACCGGACGATCTCCTCTATCTCATGCTAGTCTTCTCAATTTGGAGCAAGCTTTTTTTAGCTTTGAGACTGAGAGATGATGGCTCGCCGAAGTACTAAGCCCCTCCTAGAGGTGGCATTGATGATGCGGAAGGCGGCCGACCTTCTTGTTATTTCTCCATCATTGGTAGTTTTGGCTACAACAGCCTCCTTGGCCGATCTTCTCCTGCTTCAGACTGGCGTCTAAGAAATCAACCCAGCCACCCCCTCCTGATGAGCTCCTCGATTTTGTCTCGGAGCTGAATGCATTCTTCAATATCGTGATCGTGGTCACGATGGTAGAGGTAGTACTTGCATCGATCGTGCTTGTTTGGAAGAGATTATAATTCTTCTGATCTTGGTAGCTGATTCTTAATTTTCATCAGAACTTGAGCTTTAGAAGCATTAAGGGGGGCATAGTTGCGAAACCTTCCAGAGGGAGGACTTCTTCGCACCCTTCTGTCGGATCTTCCTTGATGATGAGCTCGAGAAGAAGTTCGAACTCGCTTGCGCTCGGAGGGAGTCTGTGAGCGTGGTCGAACTTCACTTGACCCTCCATCGATGGTGGGTCTATTACACTCATCCGTTCATCGCTCTTCTATAGTTTCTTCATCCTTCAACTTGAAGGCTTCTTCCGCACGGGCATATCTCTTGGATCGGACTAGTAGATCGACAAAATTTTTGAGGTACTTCTTCTTCAGAAAAAATAGCAAATCATTCTTTTGAAGGCCATCCTTGAGTACAGCCATTGCAACAGACTGATCCAGATCCCGGACCTTCAATGCCACAGTGTTAAACCGAGTGATATAAGTCTGGATGGATTCTTCCTCCTTCTGCTTGACATTCATCAAAAAATTTGAACCTTGGCGCGAACGTCGACTGCTGATGAAGTGAGCCATGAACTGATGGCTCATCTGATCAAAAGAGAAGATCGTACCTGACTTCAATGCTAAGTACCAGTTTCTTGCTGCTCTCTTTAAGGTATATGGAAAGGCTCGACATAATATGACGTCTGGTATGCCATAGAGTAGCATCATAATTTGGAAGACCTCTAGATGATCAATCGGATCAAAGGTTCCATTGTAGCTTTCAAATTAAGGGAGCTTGAAGTCCGACGGAATGAGCTCTTGCATAATTCAGAGAGAGAAAGAAGGATCGGTGCGGACGTCGTCATGGTGAGCCGGGACGACATGGCTGAGCTCCTCAATCCATCGGTTCATCTTTCGTAGTTTGTGATTGAGGATGTCGTCTTAGTCGCAGATTTTGGAGGGCTTTCGATTATAGATGGAAAAGGTCTCCTCCAGAGGAGAATCATGATCCAAACTTAGATCCTCTGCTTTCTATTTTTTCTTCCCAGTGGTGATGGGCATACTAGCCCAAATGCTCTTCCTTGGGATTGATTTTCGACATCTTGATGGTGGATTTCCTGATGGAGTCGCCACCGAAAGCTGCTGCATGGCCTGCATCATCTCGGTGAGGCTCTGAATCTGCTGCATCAGTAGGTTAAACTGCTCCAGATCTACCATGATCGTCGGTGGAGGTGGAGGTTGAAGTACCGATGATGGAGTAGGAGTGGATGGATCTGGCTCAGATCTGATGGCAGATGCGGTAGATCTTTGGATAGTCGCATTCTTTTGAGGTATTTCTTGGGATTAAGGAAGAGGATAGAGACAAATCTTGGAGAAGAAGGTCGACAGGATCAGTTGAATACTCCTTTAAGAATAAGGATACCTCAGAGACAGAGTTTCTTCCTCCAGTGCCAGTTCTGTTGGTACAGAATTTGGTCGATGTCGGAACGAGCTGGAGTAGAGGAGGACGAGATCACCGTCGGTGATCTGCAAAATAAAGTTCCATCCGGAGTCGGTGGTGGTGGCTCCGACGAAACCCTCCGACGATCAAGTCAGCTCTTCTGGCCAATAAAAATAGAGTGCTTAAGAGAGAGTTCGACAGAGTTTAGAAGGGGAGAGGAGAGCTTAGAGAAATCGTATCTAGAGGATCTCTTTTTATGGATGGAGCCTGTAGCAGATTGATGGTGACAGTCATATCATCCGGTATTGGACCGCGTGGGGTTTGCTATGGAGAGAGAGGTATCGTCAGACTGGTAGTGATGACCATGTCGTCCGATCGTGGGCTGCATGGAGTTTGCTACGGAGAGAGAGGTGTCGTCAGACTGGTAGTGGCGGCCATGTCGTTTGATCATGGATCACATGAGGTTTGTTATGAAGAGAGCGGTGTCGTCAGATCGATAATGGCAGCCATGTCGTCTGGTGGAAGCATGCATTCGGGATCCGACTGAGCTGGAGGAGTTGGACTGCAAGAGTAATCCGGAAGGAGGTCGGTTCTTGTAGAAATCTGACTGAAGAAGAAGTCCGAAAGGAGTTTGGCTCCTGTGAAAATTCGACTGAGGAAGAATTTTAGAAAGAGTCCGGCTCTTAGAGGAATTCAACTGTAGGAGCAATCCAGAAGGAGTTCGGCTCCTGGAGGAGTCCAAACTGTAAGAGCGATTTAGAAGAAGTTCGGCTCTTGTAGAAATTCGACTGTAGAAGTGATTCGAAAGGAGTTCGACTTCTAAAGAAATCTGGCTGAAGGAGAATTCTGCAATGAGTCCGGCTCCTGGAGGAACCTGGCTGTAGGAGCAATCTGGAAGGAGTTCAGCTCCTGAAGGAGTCCGACTGTAGGAGCGATCTGAAAGAAGTTTGGCTCCTGAAGAAATTTGGTTGAAGGAGAATTCTGGAAGGAGTTCGACTTCTGGAGGAGTTCGACTGCAGGAGCGATCCGGAAGGAGTTCGGCTCTTGAAGGAATCTGATTGAAGAAGAATTCTGAAAGTTCGGCTCTTGGAGGAGTCCGACTGCAGGAGCGATCCAGAAGGAGTTCGGTTCTTGGAGGAATCTGACTGAAGGAGAATTCTGGAAGGAGTTTGGCTCTCGTAGGAATTCGACTGAAGGAGTGCGGAGAAAGTTTGGCTCCAGTAGGAGTCGTAGGAGCGATCCGGAAGGAGTTCGGCTTTTGGAGGAATCCGACTGCAGGGGCGATCCAGAAGGAGTTCGGCTCCTGGAGGAATCTGGCTGAAGGAGAATTCTGGAAGAAGTTCGGCTCCTGGAGGAGTTCGACTGTAGGAGCAATTCGGATGGAGTTCGGCTCCTGAAGAAATCTTGTTGAAGGAGAATCTTGAAAAAAGTTTGGCTCCTGAAGGAGTCTGACTGCAGGAGCGATCCGGAAGGAGTTCGACTCCTGGAGAAATCTGGTTGAAGGAGAATTTTGGAAAGAGTTTGGCTCCTGGAGGAGTCCGATCAAAGGAGATATCTGGAAAAAGTTTGGCTCCTGAAGAAGTCTGATCGAAGGAGAAGTCTAGGAGGAGTCCGGCTCTTGGGGAGTTTAGCAGAAATTCGGCCGTTGGAGGATTCGACTGGAGCTCGACCGCTGAGAAGTTTGGCCGATTGAAGGAGGTTCGGCTGGGGCACGGTCGCTGTGAAGTTTGGTCGGCTGAAGGGGTTCCGCTGGGGCTCGACCGCTGGAAAGTTCGGCCAACTGAAGGAGTTTGGCTAAGGTTCAACCGTTAAAGCTCTTCGGTGATTACTTGTTATATTGGGATAAGTATCAGACTGGACTTCGATAGAAGCGAAATTTATCCCCAACAGTATCAATGACCAATGAGAATTCATAGGATGAGCCCAAAATAGTTAAGAGAATTTTAAAGTTTTCTACTTATGATATTTTTTTATTATTTTCAAATATATGATGGGAATGTCGCTATCTGGTTTCGATCACTAAGGCCTCCCTCAAATTGCCCGTAAGATATCGATATCAATCAGCTAATAAATATTAATCAACTCCATGGTCCACAAATAATGTGATCCCCATCTGGTCCAAGTGCTGGAGGTAGTGATCTCTCATGCGATCCATGTAAAAGATCCTTATCGAAACAATGATCTTTATTTTTCTATTTGAGACATAACAACTTCCAGCGTGATGGCAACTTCTCGGATTTCCCCTCCTACGAACCTTTAGATATTATTTAATTTCAATAAAATGCGTAAGATTTTAATGGGTCGCAAACTTTTTCCTCCGAAGTGACTGATTGGGCGTTCCTAGTGGTCAGTGCACCGGTGGAAGGGGAAGGTATACGTAGCCTCTCTTTTTGCAAGGTGTTCTCATTCTTCCCTCTCATTTCAATCACAATTCCAAGCTGAAGTCGGGGCTCTCAGGTGCTCTCTAATATTTCATTTTATTTTCTTTTTTATTTACCTTCTATTTTATTTTGTTTCTATGTATTTTGAGTAATTTTTTCTTCTTTGTCTTGATCTTACAACCTTATGGTTCGATATATGTAGGTTCTATATGTAAATGATTCAGTTGTCTTCAATTGTTAACTAAGGTTTTGATGCTTGTTTGCTGAGAGAAAGGGATAAACTCAAAAGGAAAGAGACTTCAATGTTCACTGTATAAATTAATATTGAATATCAAATGAGGGTGGTGTATTTCAGTAAGATGAAATTAAATTATTAGTTGTAATAAGTGTTTTCGTTCGAAGCAAAACTTCCATGTAGTTGCCTAAGACATTATAAAAATAAGAAAGAATTAGATAATATTTAATATTTGTTAGATGACAGAAACAAGTTAGAGGAACCTAATTTTTTGCCATGGTTTGATTGGTATTATATAGTTAGGATCACTCTTTTTTCCCCCCTAGTTTTAGTCCTTGATTTGTAACTTATATGCACATCTGGCTGGTTTTTTTATCTATTATGCATGTTTTATACATACTCATGAGAGAATATGGAAAATTAAGCAGCTTTCAAGGCAAGGTTAAAATAAAGATTTTGGTCAATAGGCGTGACTATTAAGTGGCTAAAAAGGCAAGCCTAAAAATTAATCTCGTCGGTATGTATACAAGTTTAATAAAATTTAAAAATCAACTTTAACTTAATATGCTTGACACTTGAATTGTGAATATTCATCCAGCATGGAGTATAGATGTGATTTTAAAAGACCATTTCAATTGTAACATAGAAGAGAATTTTTATTTATTTAAAAGAAATATAACATGATGACCTTCATTAGAAATAAAGGATTAAAAAAAAAAAGAATATGTGAATTGCTTAAAGATCGATAATAAATTCCCACTTATATTTTATCTAGAAGATAATGGGCATTAAAATGGTCCTTTTACTGGGTTTTGAAATTTATTTACATTAATCTTATTTTTTACTAGAAAATCATTTTGCATGACATTTCTACTCCATAATTCTTGGCCATGCTCTCCTTTTGTCTTCACGAGAGCATGATTATCTTTGTGGAATTCTAACTCTCACGGATAAATGTATTCTATACAAGAAAAATATAAAATATTAAACTTTATCCTAAATGTGAAGTTCTTAATCTAAGAAAAAGAGGGAAGTTAAATCAACATATTTAGAATAGATGGTTTTTATATCACTTGATAAGATTTCTTTGTGATATGAATGGTTCAAATGTGTAATTGCAAAGAAAGATTAAATGTTTGTTTGTTTAGAAAATATCAACTATAATATTGGAGAGGGTAGTAGGATTCGGCCTAATTTTTGTCCAGAGCAATATAAATAATAACACAACTATGTGTAACTATTGAACTCTTAATTTTTTTTTTTTGAACATTAAGCATTAAAAAATAATATTTTTTTTATTTTTTCAAAGGATCCACTAAAGTCAAAAGAAAATAAGAAGTAATTATATAAATAAGGTACATCAAAAAAATCTTAAGGATGGTTATAATTATAATCATTTATATTCTAAAATATCATTATATTTTCATGCTAGCTTTTTCAATAGAAATAGAAAATCACAATAGAAACTACTCTTAGATGTAATAAGTGAGTGCAAGCATATTGTTCATTTGTAATTGCCAATCTAAAGTTATTTTTGTTTAAACCATATCTTATTTTTTGAAGTACATTATATGTTGTGACCAATCATCATCTCAAATAATTTATTGATAAAAATTAATTTCAAATAATTCTGATACCAAATACGTAAAATATTGGATTCTTATTATCTCCATCAGTCTAAACAAATATAATGTGAGATATGGATGACGAAAATATTCTCTCTTTAATTCGTGCGTAATTTTTCCATCCTGAGTTCATCCAGTTGATGACTTCAACGTGCCGACCATTGCGCCGGAGGGGCGGGAAGGCGTTCTAATGCTCCTCCTTTATTGATATATACACACCCATTTTATCCATTTCGCGCCGCGATGTTAACGAATGGGTTAGGCACAGTCGGAGTACACAAAATAATAGAAGGTACGAGTTTATAAAGGCTCGCACGGTGTCTATTTCCGGCTTCCATCTTCCTCTCTTCTTCTTCCTCCTTAGAGAACGGTTCTTAGTTCCATTGGGACTACGAAACGAGACAGATGGGGACTAGGGTTTTGGAGGAGCGAGGGTTTTGGAGCTCGGAGTTAGAGTTTGTGAGGCTCGTCGTCTCGCGATTCCGGCCGGATCCCCTGAGATGGAGCTATCCATGTGATTCCGAGGTTCGAATTAAATCTTTGTTTTTAGCCTATTGTCATCGGTTCTTGGCTGAAAAAAAGGTTTTGTCCTTGTTTTTTCAATATATTTTGAATACGGAAAAAATATATATTTATTTGATTTAGTGGAATAGTTTTGGTGATATCACTTATTGGCTTGTTTATATATTTCTGAGATCACATGTTGCTTTTTGGATTGGATTTGGAGGCGGGGTGGAGGACAGGATTCTGTTTCCAGAGCTTCGCACTTTTAGGAAGTCAAGTGGAACCTGAATCTTTTTTTCCTTTTCTTTTTTCACTCCGGGAAAGCCCTCAAAGCTAGCTTTTAGGGTCGCCTGTTATGAGGGTTTTGATGACTAGCTTCTTGAATTGCCTTTTGGATGGAAATATCAAGCGAAGTTAAAAGAAGGTGAGTTCGATCGTTTGTTTGTATGCTAGATAGTATCTTTCTTTGATTGATAGAGGGGAATGGCAGGTACTGCAGGTTGGAATTCTTACGTGATCTCTATCCCTTTTTGCAAATGGCTCTTTTTTCTGTCCGGCTTAAAAAGATAGGCAGCGTTGTAATGTCTTTAGGCGACACGGATCGCCCATGAGCTGATGTGAAAAATTAAAGTTGTCCAGGAACTTTTAGGCATAAACAGAATGAAAATATTCAGAGAATAATCTCCCTATATGTGTAACCCCGATAGCTTGGATGACGCTTTTCACATACTAGTTATTGCTTCTGATATTGGCTGTTAACTTTGGACTGTCTAAGTTCGTAATCTGTTGGCCAAAATGAGGTATGATGGATGTTTCATAACAGCTACAAATAATTGTTGTTAGTATAATGGGTGAGTATGAGTTACTTTTAAGGTTGCATATTTTGTTGAGAAAGATGGGCCTTGTGATGCAGCAGAGGTAGGGTGGGGAAATCTTCTATCTTTAGTTTTGGGTGGACAAATGAATTATTTGCTGAACTAAGTAACTGTAAACAGATTGATAGCAAATTTAGATGAATTCTCCTTTGATCAAATGGTTCCTTTTTGTCACTTAACAGGGATGGAGTTTGAGGTCTCAATACTTGTTGATCTTTACTATGTATCATGTGTCTTCTGCTGATAGGGTTGAGAAATCTACTAGGCTCTACAAAACTTGTCATGGATTATTGTCCATGAATCATGCTTCAATGTGTTAGTATCCCTTGTCCACATCTTAAAGTCTTTTGCTTTCTCTTTTCTAGTGAAGCCAACATTTTGGGAAGGAAAGATATTGAAACAACATACTATACATGTTTTCCTAGTAACTTTAGTTGTTTATATTTGCATGCTTTCAAAGAGGTGTATTACATCAAAGGAAATCCTTGCATTCATCTTATTTCAATTTGCAAGAGCATAATTCTAGATGATGTTTCATTATTTTAACCTTATATAGCTAGTGCCTGCTTGTTAGATTTGTTTCAAAACCTTTATGCTATTGATTTTTTAAGTTGCATACCATTCTTTGAGTTGGTTTCTAAGGTCTCTGATAGTTTGTAAGATACTAAAATTCTGAGATCATTTTCCAGCCTACTTTATACAAAGAAAATCAACTGCTGAATTCTAGAGCTCAGGGGAGTTTATTGGACGGTATTCACTTTCAGTTACTCAAAACAGTTTGTTCTTGTGCAATGCATATGATGATTCCTTTTATTGGCTTATTAGTGATCGCATTTGACCATCCTATCAAATAAGTATATCTCTTGAAGGAGGCTGAGAATCAAATTTTTTGCTTGTTTCCTTGTATCTGGTGCCAACTGATCATAATTTGGTAAAATGACCACAAGCACAAGGAAAATAACAACCGAGCCACTGCCATATAATAGCTCAATAAAGTAAGTTGCTAGTATAACTTCTTTTTTTCTTTTTCTTTTTCTTTTTTGGCATAGACATGCAAGCTGGTTGTGAGAACTTCTGCAAAATAAATTGCAATAGACTCTGCTGTGTTCTGGACTATTTACAGCACTATATGGTATCCATAGTTAGATTGAATTTCTCAGAATGATGAGACCCTTTGCTTCAAGGAAAGTGGCCTTCATATATCATCTGGACATCAAATGAAACTAAGTTAGAAATTCTAATGTAACCCAGGAGCAGTCTGGAAAATTATAAATCATCCTACAGGAATAGAGTGTGGTCTTTTGACCTGCTGATCTGTGGCCATGGATCCCTAAGCTGTAAATATTCCTTTGAGGAATGTTGTTTTACATCTGTACTTTCTATAAAGAAAATCTTCTGAAGTTGGACACAAAAATATTACTTGAAATCGGTTTGCATTTCTCGATGACTAGTTTTTTGGACAATTAGCATTTCTTAACTGTCTTATAGAATCTCCCCCCACCCTCCCCCACCTCTTCCCTCTCTTTTGCAAGTGAGTTATATTTTCTTCTTCTTACTGTCAGGCCAAATAGCATGAGCTTTCAGTCAATTCAGTACTCCAGCTGTAGTACAATAGGTATATATGAACAGAACCACCAGGTTAGTTTGTGGGATGACTCCTTCAGAGCTGACAGCAGTCAGTATACTGGTTCATCAACAGTTCTGGAGGCAGATGTGAAAATTGATAGTGGGGTAAAATTTCATGGCATCATGTATCCTTTTATCATAAAATTACAAGATTTCACAGTTACATATTTCTGGTGATGACTTATTAATCTCATAATTTTTACTGTAGTTTGAAGATATTCTTCATGGGACTCTAGGATCATCAAAGAAATACAACCAGGAAGATAACAAGCCTGGAGACAAGGTACATGAACCAATGTTTATGAATAAACTTCTCTTCAAAATATTTCTTCATCTGTTATGTGAAATTTAAAAATCATTATAAATGCTTTTTTCTGAAATTGAATATAACATGTGTAAGTGCTTGACTTTTTATTATACATTCAGCAGTTTTAATTTCTTGTTTATTTATATTGTCTCATTAAATTTTCACACCCTATTTTATACTTCAAATGCTTGAGATTCTTCATGCCTTTTGTGTTTGGTTGACCTTGGCATTCAATATGCCAATTGTGATTGGCATCTTGCCATCGTAGACTCTTCAAACTTCAAACAATATCTATGTCTTTTTTATTTTAAATGTATTCCATTTCATCTTGGACCTATGTAATAGTCCATACTTTTTAAGTCATACATGGTTGATTTTGATTCATTTGAGGAACTCTGATCTGATTGAGGAGAAGAAAGATTTTCTTCAACCTACTTAACTCTGATATCTCAAAAGAAGAAAGGAAAGATGATGGAAGAATGGCTCAAATAGGGCTTAAATCCCCCTTTCTTTCATTAATTAATCTCCATACCATAAGCCGAGGTATATAGTCCCTATTTATATTAGTGAGGTCTATTCTTACACAATTCAGATTGGATTCGTCTTCTTATCTTCTAGAATGACGTTTACCATTGAACAAATTAGGTTGAACTCTTCTTAGCTTAAATAGGACTAGATCTCTAAAAAAAAGATAAATAAAAAAAAATTATGAAAAATACTAAAATTTTATAAGAGATAGATTTTGACTTCTACATCCGCTTTGCCTTCTATTGCTCCAATTCTTGATGGATTGGAAGATAACTCTTCATCAAAGTTTCATCCGAAAAGGAAAGTTTTGGTTTGACCAGCCTATTTTGAGGTTCAAACGATAGAATTTAAAGGCTATCGCGAAGTTGTAGATCTTGAAAGATATCCAATTTGAAAAAAAAAATGATCTTAATCAAGCATGATATGACCAAGTTATCGCCTCCTGAAGTTTGACACATGATTCGGCTTTTTGATGTGGCAGATCTAGCTCCGGAATTTTGTTAGCTTTACTTGTAGTGACCGACATGATTCACATCGAGTTCTCGTAGTGGCGAAAGTGATTCATTTCGAGTTTGGTGATCCTCCTGGATATCCATAGTGGTCAAAGTGATCCACATCGAATCTGATGATCCATCTGGATCAGAGCTCTCCTTGTTTAGAGGATTTAGCTCTTACTAAATCAGAATTGAAGATGAGAAATGCTTGCTTCCCTGCCTCGCAGTTGAACCACTTGGCTTTGCTTAAAGATGGTTTCCAACCTTGATTTTCCTTGCTAGATGATAAATCTTGATCTCTAGATGTAGGAGACAACTTCGCTATAGAAGTTGCTATTGCTTGTGTTGAAGGCATTGCCAATTAAGACATGGCCTGGGTGAGTTAGGCAATATTCTCCTCTAGTTGTGTGAGAAGTTTCTTTATCTTATCATCCATTGAGGTAGAACTAGCAAAACCATACTCGTCTTTTGTCCTTCAATATATTTCAAACATAAATAGTCCTCCTAATTGTTTGTATTGCTCGAGAATTCAGACCATGCACTAAAGCCCCCCGTAGATGTAGAGGATCAATATTCTGCTACCAACTTGATCCGATCGAAGAGAAGAAAGGTTTCCTTCAACCCACTTAACTTGGATCCCTCAAAAGAAGAAAAAAGAAAGTTGATGGAAGAATTATGAAAATAGGGCTTAAATCCCCTTTCTTTCATTAATTAATTCTCTATACCATAAACTGAGGTACATATCCCCTATTTATAATAGTGAGGTCCGTTCTTGCATAATTCGGATTGAATTCCTCTTCTTATCTTTTAAAAGAACGTCCACCATTGAACAAGTTGAGTTGGACTCCTCTTCATAACTTAAATAGGACTAGATCTCCAAAAAAAAAGGATAAAGATTAAAAATCATGAAAAAATATTGAAATTTTATAAGAGATAGATCTCGACTTCTACTTCAACTTTGCCTTCTATCACTCTACCTAATTCTTGATGGATAGAAAGATGACTCTTGGTCAAAGTTTT
Source organism: Cocos nucifera (assembly GCA_006176705.1). NCBI lineage: Eukaryota > Viridiplantae > Streptophyta > Magnoliopsida > Arecales > Arecaceae > Cocos > Cocos nucifera. Next base: position 1,122,843 of record QRFJ01000073.1, read on the forward strand.
ATTCAAAAAGGAAAGTTTCAATTTGACCAATCTATTTCGACATCCAAATGACGAAATTTTGGTCCGATTTAATCCCTTTTAGGGGCTGTCCCAATATTATAGATCTCGAAAAGATATCCAATTTGAAAAAAAAATAATCATCTCAATCGAGCATCATATAACCAAGTTATCGCCTCCCAAAGTTTGATGTGTAATTCTGCTTTTTGATGTGGTAGATCTTGCTCTTGGATTCTGTCTTGCTTTACTTATAGTGGCCAACATGATCCATATTGAGTTCTTGTAATGACGAAAGTGATCCACATTGAGTCTGGTGATCCTCTAGGATACCTGTAGTGGTCAAAGTGGTCTACATTGAATCTGATGATCCACTTAAATCAAACTCTATGCCATGTGGTTCTTGTTTGTAATTGTCAATTACTCTGCTCATCTCTACATCCTTCTTTTTAAAATATAAGTTGCAATCTTTTTGTACTTCATCTATACATAATAGATAACATGCTTTTGACTAATCCTTCAGTAGCTAAGCATAATGAACTAATTGACCTCAGTTAAGCATCTATGAATATCAGAATAGAAGCTGTGGCTTACATATCTAATCATCTTCTGCAAATGGATGCATAAAAAAGATCATAGATAGCTATGCAGCCACACAGCTACAAACGCACACATTATGTTGTGGATGGGCTATCAAATTGATCCCATTAGTTACTTTATTGAAGTTTTTTCATGCAAATTCATGGTTTGTTTATTCATGCATGGTAGACTGTTAAGTGATTTTTAGTGTGAAAGAACTCTCCAATTTGGCCCGTGAGTTTCCAGACCAATTGGAATCAGTTGTGCTTGTCTGGAAATCTTGTTTAAGATATTATTCTTAATTGCATGCTTTGTGTGTGGTCTTCTGTGTTTTCTTACTGGACAATTTGCTACTTTTGAAAAGAATCCTCAAACATAGTTTTTTATGGTCTTTCTCAAGATTCCTTTTAAGGATTTTTTTTAATATTCATAATTTTAAATATTGGGAATCTATTAACAACTCATCACATGTCCTGGTTTAGTAACTTAATAAACGATTCAATTTGACCAATATTTTAACTGTCTGAACTAGTTAATCCTGTAGTCCAAATGTGCACCCAAATTGGATTGTAAAATTTAGATGGCTCACCATGAGTTTTGGCATCAGAGCATTTGTTTTATGGTTTGGGGCCTTTTATTCTATTTTGGGTCAAGTTAGAATGCCTGATGGAATGAAGAGATGGAAAATGCTTGTGATGGGAAAAATAATGCTGGTGAGTGCAATTTAAATGGGTATTTGAGAGTAAGAAATTGTTTTGGCAACACATTTACTAATAGCTACTTAATAATTTTAACCAAAAAATTCCGTACCGATCCGAACCGGCCGGTACACCCCGTACCGAGCCGGATTGATGGGGAACCGGGATGGTTCGGCCGGAGAAAGCAGTATACTAGAGGAGGAAGAGGGAGAGAGAGAGGAGGAGGAGAGGGAGAGAGAGGAAGCCTTCATTATTTAGTAACATCATATAGAATAATTGATATTACAATAATATAGTTACTCCACATGGTAACATGATCATCCATCAACTCCATTATTTAGTCACCCCTCGAATCCATAAACCATGGCCCATACTACATGCAATATCATCAGCATTGCAAATGCTACAATTAACTGTCTGTCGTGTCCATGATTAAAATATCAACATTTGTTTTAAAAAAAAAAAATAGGACATCTGCTGACGTATCTGAAACTTTTTTTGATTTTGAAAAATAAGATACTTCGACACATATCCTAGCCATGTTCATGAAGTATCATCTCCATATATTATTCGATTTGAGCACAGTATGCAAGATTAAAGTATTTCTGTATCATAATATGCTGTTAGGTTCACCCCTCGAATCCATAAACCATGGCCCATACTACATACAATATCATCAGCATTGCAAATGCTACAATTAACTGTCTGTCATGTCCATGATTAAAATATCAACATTTTTTTTTTAAAAAGAATTTAAGACGTCTGCTGATGTATCTGAAACTTTTTTTGATTTTGAAAAATAAGATACTTCGACACATATCCTAGCCATGTTCACCAAGTATCATCTCCATATATTATTTGATTTGAGCACGATATGCAAGAGTAAAGTATTTCTGTATCATAATATGCTGTTAGGTTTCAATAAATAATTAAGCCAATTTTAATGTTATCGATACTTGACTTTGTGCATAGGTGTTAAGACGTCTTGGTCAAAACCGGGAGGCAGCCCGGAAAAGTCGTCTAAGAAAAAAGGTACTTTCCCATGAATGGTAAAACTTTGATTGATCTTTGTGACCTCTTTTGCTTTCTCTGATTTTTGTACCTCAACAGACAACATGGTTTCTAGTGCCCATCATGCTGGGCCAATACAGGGTCCTAGAACAGGCCAGCGCATTACCTATTTGACTCTTTTTTAAAATGTTTTTTGTAAAGATTTTTAATCCTTTTTTTCTTGTTTCGGCATAGCTTGGCCTGGCATGGCCCATGCTATGTTGGTGGTTTCCAGTATGCCCAGTGGCACGACTACTTCAAACCTTGATGTTCATAGTTGGTGTATAGATTTACAATGCTTTTTCTATAGGCGTATATTCAACAACTAGAAGCAAGTTGTATGAAGTTGACCCAGCTAGAGCAAGAGCTTGAGCAGGTTAGACAGCAGGTACCATGATTACTGAATCATGAATAAATGATGCATCATGCAGTTGTGTCTATCAGCTTATTTGGTGATTTAAGCCGACTTGCAGGGTGCGTATGCACATGGACCTTCAAGTGATTCTTTTCTTGGGTCATCAGGAGCTGTTGATTCAGGTTTGCCATTGAAATCCTACATTTTTTTAATTATGATTTCTCAATGGAACCTCTGTTTGTTACAATCAACCATCATATTAACTCAGAACCTTTTAGTCTGGACCTCTGGGTCTTGCCAAAGTTGTCTACTCAACTTCTGGAATACCGATGCTAATAAATATTCTTTCAGTTAGCTGCACCAGATTGGTGGTGCTTTACAAATTAAAGGACAATCTGACTGAAATTGTTTCAGCCACATTGGACATTTCTCAAGGATCCACAATTTTTCTGCTTGTTTCATGCAAACTTCTCTTTGGTTTGTGTCTTTAAATCCCACTATCCGTAGCTTCGTGATGTCATTAAGCTAGAGATTTTATGATATGTCTCATCCTTTGTTCTGTTGGCATTTCTGGATTACCATGTGCTGAAAAGTGTCTGGATAAACTCTCTCTTGTGGACACAATCTGACTGAAATTGTTTCAGCCACAATGGACCTTTTTCAAGGATCCACAAATTTTCTATTTGTTTCATGCAAACTTCTTTTTGGTTGATGTCTTGAAATCCCACTATCCTTATCTTGATGACGTTATTAAGCTAGAAATTTTATGATATACCTCACCTTTTATTATGTTGGCATTTTCAGATTTCTTTGTGCTGAAAAGTATCTGGATAAACTCTCTCTCTCTTGTGGAGTTATTTTTTAGTAGTACATGTATGGGTCATTCGCTTAACTCATCAAAGTCTGAATCTATCCACTCAAGGGAAACTATCTTATCATGGCTGGAAAATGTAAATTCATGCAAGATCCAAAGGAAGCAACATAGTACACATTTCTAAATAGGTAATCAGGAGGCAATGGAGCCAAAGAGGAGGAAAAAATGCTTCCAGTTCTGCAGAGGGATGCTGGTGTGGTATTGTATATTGGAGGATGAGGTCTTATGTTACTAATTATAAGTACTATTAGATAAAACAGCAATCACAAGCAACCCTTATTTTTTTTTTGTTTAGCATTACTTAGTGACCATATGTATAATACGAAATCAATATATCGAACATTGCTGCTACTTGGTGAGCCCAGATGAGTTAAACAAAGACTTTTTAATATTTTTCCTTTATTACTTGCTACCTAAATTATCTGGTGCTTATTGTATTAAGTGCTAGTTATGCCTACCTGTCTTCTATAAGGAGTTGGAATCTATCATGTCTGGTAGACATACTATATTACTATTATCTTCTTGTGCTCCTTACATTGCTCCTTGTTGAGGTCTTGTAGGAATTGCTGTTTTTGAGATGGAATATGGACATTGGGTTGAAGAACAAAATAAGCATACTAGTGGGCTAAGAGCTGCTTTGCATGCACATGTATCTGATCTAGAGCTCCGCATACTTGTAGAAAGTGGAATGAGACATTATGATGAACTATTTCGTATAAAAGCACTTGCAGCCAAGTCTGATGTCTTCTATCTTATGTCTGGCATGTGGAAGACATCTGCAGAACACTTCTTTCTCTGGATTGGAGGGTTTCGGCCTTCAGAGCTTCTAAAGGTGATTTAAACTTATCTAAGTATACTGTTAAGCCCTTTATGTCGATTTTTTTTTTTTTTTTTTTCATTGTTGAAATTTAATCAGGTTTTCATGGGTTTTAGTGATAAGGGTGGCAACTGCTTGAGTCAAGTTTCATGTCAAAAAACCCTCTATGGATGCCCAGTCCATTTATAATCAGGCTAAAAAGAATAAACCCATAACCAAACTAATGATTATAAATGGGTTCATACTGTTGCTGCCAGTTCAATCAGAGTTTCACTTGTCAGTCATATAGCTTGAAAAATTATAATGAGATACAGCTGGAAAAGGTGATCTAGGGTTGGCCCTTGAGTGAGAGAGAGGAAGAGAGTGGGGAGAGAGAGGAAGGGAAATTAAATGGGAAAAGTAAATGTGATAAATTCTAAACTTGTTGTTTTCGCCATTTTCTTCTTGGTCTTTTTTATTCTTAAATCTTAATCATGAACTGCATTCTCCTACAATGACCCTAACCAACCCTTAACTAGCCCATGGCCCATTCACTGCTACCACTGTCCTTGTGATTGGGTTTTACGGACTTGTCCAACCCATGGAGAATGTCAACTCTAGGGCCCAAATGCAAACCCGATCTGCTTGTAATCAGATGAGTCTCTACTAACTGAAACCTGACCCAATTCATCCACATAAAGACTGTATTTTTCAGCCAGATTGGCTGGTCCAAATCAGAAATTGCTGTCTCTCGTGCAACTGTTCCAATGGTCATTCTTTGCTGCAATGCCTACCACCATTTGGTTTCTATTAGACCTCCTGTGGTAGATAATATAATTGACATTTGTGTCCACAATTTCATTTCCTCACAAAGGGCCATTGTCTTGAGTGGTCTTTCATATATCTTTGATCTTAGAATGGGAACTCTGCTTCATTACTAGTGGGACTGGAATGGCTTCTCTAGCCTCCATGGGGGATTGCATTGGTGGAGCAGGAGGGCAATTAAATAATTATAAAAAAACACTCATCCACTAAGAGAATAAAATCACCATTTAGCTTATCAGGGGATTGCAACAAAATGAATAAGGTTTTTGGTACAAAATTTTTTTACTACTTTGTGGAACACTATTTCAGTTACCAATAACTTGATTCCCTATTATTGGTTCTTAAAAGGACCCCTTTTTTATGTTTTGCTAACATTTTTCTTATGCATCCTCAGATTTCATGATTGTTTTCAATGGTTCTGAAACAAAAGGCTATGGGGTGTTTGTCTAAGCAACTAGCTGCATGCATACATCATAAGTATGAAATTCGCATAACTTGGGCCCTGACTTTAGGGCAGTGTTTAGAAAAGGCTAGAAGTGGAGGTGAAATGCTTCAGTAAAAAATGCAAGGCATAAGCCTCAAGGTGGTTTAAAGCATAAGCCCCAAATATTTAATTCATTATTAAATTATATGGCAATAGTTTTACCCATTATGGGTGAGAGTATCGACCATTGATTGCCCTCAATAAAGATCAAGGAGCTTAAAGTCTCAAGCATTGGCCAAGATGTTAAACCTTCACAGACAATGGTGATGAGGAAATGAACTAAATTAGTTTACATCATTACTATTAAGGGCATACGTGTCCTGCTAATAATTGATGAAGTTGTAGGCTAAATTTTACATTTTGATCTTAAAGGGATACTGTGCTGGCAATAAAAAGCTGCAGGCACTGTCTTTGCCCAAAAAATCATTCCAAGTGTTTTGTTTTAGTTTCTAAATGGAAGCCTTAGTGACCCAAGATGGAAGCCTTGAGGCTGTCTTTTACTACCAATTTGAGGTTAAGTTTTTTAAGCCTCAAAGCTAGTCCAAGCTAGCTTTTCAAAACCATGCTCTAGAGTTGACATGGTTTAGCACTGTGCAACATGAATATTGTTAGGAAGTACTTTAACAATAGTTCCAAACTGACTGGCACCATGGCTAGCAAGTCATGTTCTATATATTTAGCTTAGCATCTTCTATATTTTTGGCATTATGTAGCCAGATCTGATATAATAGCAGTAGATGCAATAGCACATTGCTAGTCGCTGAAATATGATGAAAGAAGAAGTACCGAATGCAAGTGCAGCCATTACCCTTGCTCGTGCTTTTCAGGTTGTCAGCCCACAGCTTGACCCCTTGACAGAGCAACAACTTGTGGCTTTTTATAACCTTCAGCAATCTTCTCAACAAGCTGAAGATGCCCTCTCCCAGGGACTGGATAAACTTCAACAAACTCTTACTGAGACTATAATCTCCGATCCTTTAGACACTCCTAATATGGAAAATTATATGGGACTGATGACAAATGCAATGGGGAAGCTGGAGGCCCTGATAAGCTTTGTAAGCCAGGTAATACATCATTTATTCTCACTTTAGTCAGCCATTCACATTATCTCTTTCCTCTTGTGTTAATGCCGTTTCCTTCATCTCTCAAGCATGCACACTAAGATGCCACATAACAGTATCCATTCTCTAAAGGTTTTCATGTTATATGAGCAAATGACAGTTTATGGGCAAAAAAGGAAAAAATTACACAAGTTGTGAAGGGAATTTATGAAGGGGAGCTGAAACTTTTTGCAATATGAGTTGTCAAAACAACCTTTAGATATGCAGTCTATCTTCTTGTGGTTTCGATACACCTAAACAAATTCCTGAATATTTAGCAAACAATCAGAGTACAGGCATGGCACAATGGTTGGCAAGGTTTGAATATGACCTGGTAACACCAAATGCCAGCATTTAGGAATGTCGCAGTCAATTTGCAGGAGCATGCATTGTATGTAATGCTTCTAGACTTTATCATGGGGTAAACATGCAATTTTCTCAGTTTTACTGAATCGCATAACTGTCAAACAGGCAGACCACCTTCGGCAGCAGACCCTTCAACATATGTACCGGATCCTGACAACCCGCCAAGCAGCTCGGGCCCTGCTCGCCACTGGTGATTATTTCCAACGTCTCCGTGCCTTGAGTTCCCTATGGGCTGCTCGTCCTCGAGAACTAGCCTAAAAACCTCAAATCTGTGTGCATATCACATTCTGAGGTGAGTCTGCAAGCAACCATGCAGCTAGAGTTGAGAGCCTGGCAACAAGGAGGTCCTCTTTGTATCTCAGTTACTCTCTGCATACGTGCATCTACTATTTCAATAAATGCCCGGAAGGAGCCTCCAACAATGGGATGGAGATTCCTGTATAGTTAATTATAATCCATCCACTAGTTTGCTTGGCTTGCTGATTAACTTTTGCCTATGACGCATGTTTGCGTGGCAACTGAATTAACTGTCGTCTACGATGCATGTCTGTGTGGCAAGTATAAGGCAGGGTTAGAAGCTCATATGGCATTAGAAATCTGAGGTGGCTTCGTGTAGCAATGAATAGGCGTGCATTCTCATATTACCAATCTTTGTACCGGCAATTCTGTGTAATATTTTTCATCATGTTTGCTTTGGTACGTAAGGCGTCAGAGAGCGCACGCAGATTCTGGATCCCCTTGGCACCAGGTCAAGCGACTGGAGATCCAGATGCATCAGCTTCAGAGAACATCCACCAGCCCAATTTTTTTTGCAGCAGACCAGGGATGGAGCCATGCCTTTGGACCAGCCAGCCGGACATTTATTCAATAATATAACTGGCAACCAATGATACAAATATGCTGTATGGGCCACAATGCAGTATTGTTGAATGATCCTGTACGTGGTCATACAGGCTCGGATTTGGTTGGGGGAAATTAAAAATTAATAAATAAATAGAAGAAAATGACGGTTATGCCGACCAATTTTTTTTTCACATTCGCTGAGACACTAAAAGGGACAAGTTGGCCCAGATCTAGAAGTGTATCTGCCAGCTTGTATGTCACTCACAGTCAAGGTAAGGACGCAAAAATACTAAATTTTTGTTTAAAGCAAAAGTAAACTTTTCAGCCAAGATAGCTTTGTCTTATTCGTTTTAAACTAAAGATTTTCTTAATCTAGATATACATACAAGTGGCAATGGCTTCCCACATTCTTTCTGGAATTGGTGCCTTCTAGGTATCTCCCGGAATATTTGAATTATAAAATGAAGATATGGCAGGTAGTTTGCCATACGGTTAGGGTTGAAAGTGGATCGGCTGGGCCAGGCTAGATCCCTATCTAAGTCCAGCTCCAAATATTTTTTCAAACTTTGAGCCAAGCCCAAAGTATTTTAAAAATTAAGGTCTGAACCTAGCCCGCGTCTAAGCTCAAGCCTGACCTAAATCCAATCAGATCGGCCCAAATTATTTTAAAGAAGACGAGAAATCACAAAGTTTGTGATGACTTTATTGCCTCCCATATCGTGTGATCCTCTCCGACCTTAGGTCCTCTCCTCCCCTCCTTAGTCTTTCTCCGGCATGACCAGCTGTGCCACATCAACCTCCTTGATCAGGAGAGGTTTTTTGATCTCACCCTCCTTCATATCCAAACTCTCGGACATGGCCTTGAAGGCTACGTGGTTGAGACTGTTGCCAAAGTGACGAGGAGGACGACCATGAAGATGCGAGACACGGTAGCATCATGGTCATTAGTAAGGTTGTATACGAGGAGGTAGATCGCAATGACCATCACTATCATGTTTATCGTCCTGAAATACTTGGTCTCGGTCTCATCCTCCACCATTGCTGCACCAGCAAGGGACTCATGGGGGAAGAACATGACAGTGATGTAGAGAGCAGTGGGGACAACGACGAGCATAAGGAGGAAGGTGGCTAGGTAGTCATCCAATAGAGCGGATAAGAGGTTGGTGAAGACGGCGGTGCTCAGACCCACGTAGCCCTATAAGATCTTGGCACCAACGATTATCGACTGGCAAATGGCGATGAGGGCTTTAGAGTGGCCAATCGACATTCGACGGTGAAGACAGAGAGGAAAACTTAACCCTAGGTAGCGAGACATTGCTGCAATTTTAGGAAACAAAGAAGAACAACGATACTGCGGTTGAAAAATAGAAAGAGTTAAAAAAGTGATTTCTTAAGAAGTCTAAAGTCCCCAAGCCTAACTTAAGTTAGGTGGCTAAGTTTAGCCATCTTTTATATAATAAAAGATTACATTTAAACCTCAGGCTTGAGCCTAAATTTCGGGCTAGGTTTAGGCTTGCAGTCGAGCTGGGGCTCGAGCCTGGGCCAATCTCAAGCCCGGGCCGAGCCAATGGTAGGCCTGAGCCTGATCCAAAAATAAAATGAACCTTATATCTGTGTCCAAATCGTGCCAAGTCCAAAACTTGATCTATAGTCAGGCCAGCCCGAAGCCCATCAGGCCAGTCTGAGTTTATTTCCAGCCTTATGCACAAAAATTGCAATATGAGATCATGCACATTAATAGAATTCTCGTGGCATGATTAATTCTCGTGGCAATCATGCCTGATTGGAACCTTGTAGTAGATGTACCGTCTAAACAGTGAGCATGAATCTTAGAAAATGGCAATATGAGATCTTGCTGGGAAAAGAAATGATACGCTAAGCCCTTCAGCTTGGGACTTCCAGCTAGAAGCTTGATGTTTAGCAATTAACGGGGGAGGAAAAAAAAATACACCTACTTCATTAGATTAAATAATATTATCCATGTTTACAATTGGTAATTTAGAGATGATGGAATATAGATAATCTTTTCAATAGACGTTACTAACAATACTGTGCCAAAAAGTCTGCAGAATTAATAGGATTCAACGTAGTCGTGCCCTGTGGAGTAAGGCACATAATTAATGGAGACATGTATCGTCTAGGTAAGACGGTTTCAAGCATCTGTCTCCAGGGTCAGCGTGGTCGCAAATTGAGCGCTGCTTCCCAACACCACTCGATTCCCTGCTGAGAGCAGCACCAGTCCATGGCAATCGAGGATTGGTGTGGCACATTGGGCTCACCACGTACGATCCCACTAATCACTGCCCGTAGGGAATAGAGCTGGGACGGCAGCGGTCCAGTACAGAATTTCTCTTTGCGAATTAAATATATAGTGATGTTATGAAATTGCATGACCAAGCGGCTAGATGCCATTAACATGCTTCGCCTAATATATCTAAAATACATCCAATTTTGTTCTGAAGCTCTCTGCTGCATTGAACCGGGTTTGTTCAGTCGAATGCAAATTTCATTTACTTCCATACCCTCCACCCCAAAAGTAGACGAGGACATGCACCGACCCCAAACTTCTTCACGGAACGTTTGGCATCTCCGTGGATTAGGATGTAAATAGATCAGAGGTCAGATCAAACTTTGACTTAAAAAAATCAAATTTATATTATAAAATACTAGTCTAAACCTAATTTATTGAATTAATTCTAACTTAAAATGAGACTCAATCTAATTTATTTTGCAAAATAAAAAAAAATTTGGTCTAATCTAAAAGCCTATTTAAAAATCTATAAATAGACCAATAGACCGAGACTTTCAAGTGAAATATAACTTGAACCAAATCAAAATAGAAAGTAGTATCTCAAAAATCACTTTTACAATAAAAAGCTAAAATTTTCTTTTAAAAATAGATCGGCCTGCAAGCTTTCAATCGAAGCTTCAGAATTGTAGATCTAACCTATTTATTTAAACAAGCCTTTCTAAAAATCTATACATGGCTTATTTTAGATAAATAGGTCAGACCGTAGGCTTCTGATAAGCTGACAGGTCAGACCGACAGTAGGCTAGGCTATAGACTCCCGACAAATCATCTTGCCTATTTCCACCCCTATTGTGGATCCCCTTCCCCTATTTGCTCTGGTGACAGAGAAAAGCAATAGAAACTCTTTTATTTCTCTCGAAAGGTAGTGAATCTCACATGCCCGAGATGGCATAATCCAGTGCATCCACAAGGAAGCCTGCATCAAAAGACAGAAATATTATTAAAAAATAATTTAAAATCTTTTAACTAAAAACACCTTGGTTGAACCCCAGCAAACATTAATTAGCAACAACCTGCATCCTCTTTGGTGAAGCACATTGGTGGTTTTATTCTGAAGATATTTCCATGTAAGCCCCCTTTACCAACTAGCACTCCTAGATCTACAGAGAAGAAGAGTAACTATCATTTATGAAGAGGTGGGAAAAAGACTTGCATGAAAGGGAGAGAGAACGACAGAAAGCCACAACCTACCCTTAAGCTTCTCAAATAGTATTGTTGTTTCTACCTTGGCAGGTGTCTTCTCCTTCCTATCAGTTACAAATTCTACTCCCAACATTAATCCCCTGCCTCTGACATCTCCTATGACTGAAAGGAGAGCAGCAATAATCAATGAGAACATAAGCAAACATATGCATCAAGTGCACTAATTACCAAATAATTCCTGCTCTCTTCTGAAGATATTTTTTACAAATATCCACCAAACACAATAAATATAACATACAAAGAAACCACTCGTGTCTGCAAGTTCAACTCAAAATGACATGACATCATATAGGAAAGACATGGTCAATTAATTATCAGTTGCTTATAAATACGACTAGTGAAAGATAATGAGCATGACTGCAGTACCAAGTAATCTTAGGGTGCCCAGTATTTAGCAATACAAACCATGGTAACAATGCATGGTTCTTTGAGATGCAATTGCTCAATGAGAAGAGTTATGTAGAGAAGGGATCCAGCAATGGAATATAAAATGCTTGATTGATGTACTATTTGGCTGTTAGCACATATCAGCAAATATCCATTTTGAAATCAGTTTTATATCAGTCCAATTCCTAGAAAGGGTCATATCCTCCAACAATGCAAGCCTTTTTTGTATTAACAATAGCATAGGTTCCTTGTTCTTCCTGCCCTACACAAATTCTTTATGGCAGCACAAAAGCTGAGGGAGTTGGTGGGAAGAATAGATGATCACAGATCAGTTATGATGAAGTGGAATTTCTCTCTAGGTTTTCAAGGCTCCATCATACAGAACCCACTAAGTCTCTCTATCTCTCTCTCTGTGCGTGGGTGCACACACATGCGCGTGTGCATGCATTCTTTTGTATAAAGATAAACGATGGCGAAAAACATATCCCACGACAAAGTGCAGAAAACCCATTGGCATAGCCCTGTCATGAATGCTAGACACCTATGACTGTTTCCCAAGGTTCCATCACACAGAGCCCACTAGGTCTCTCTCTCTCTCTCTATGTGTGTGTGTGTGCGCGCGTGAGCGCGCGTGTGTGGATTCTTTTGTATAAAGATAAAAGATGGCAAAAAACATATCCCACGACAAAGTGCAAAAAAACCATTGGCATAGCCCTGTCATGAATACTAGACACCCACGACTGTTTCCCAAGGTCTTATAGACTTACCATCGGAAGCCTTTAAAATGTTAGGAAACAAGAGCCAGAATAGTTCAATTATGAGATAGATAAAGTGTGTAATGCTAGAGTGTCACCGATGGGCCATTGTCATCTGGAACTGTCATGAAATTCACTGGATCATAAAGCATAGTGAAATTTAGAAGTTATGAAATAATATTCCAATAAAACCTCCATTATTTTAACATCTGTACAATTTTTATATCATTTTTACATGAACATAAAGACCAACAGTATCAGTGCCCTTGATGGTGGTTCACATTTAAACACAGGCTGAATTGAAACATAAACAGCATCCTTCTGGCAAATTCCCCAAATAACTCATATAGAAGTCAATAAGATCACCAAAAATCAGATAGAAATGACCACAATTAACAAGTAAGATAAATTAAGTAAATTGTGCCCATTCATAATTATGTATGACATATCAGGTATCACCAAACAAAAGACCAATATAAACACAAAGAAGATTCTGATGGTAGAGGAAAGGTGAAAAAGGAGTTACTTTCATGCTTTTGCTGAAGAATTTACAATCGTTCGATCAAACGGGAACCAACATCAGCACAATGTGTTTGATGCTTTTCATTGTCAATAACCTTAAGTACTGCAAGGCCACCAGCAGAGCACGCAGGATTCCCACCAAAAGTGTTAAATTGAATTTTTTGTGCCATCACTTGTGCAATCTCAGGAGTAGTGACCACTGCTCCTAATGGTAGACCATTCCCAATACCCTGAAACAAGCAGATAGACCAGACAAAACCATAAATTTGAATGCAATATTGGAAATTCATTTCTGGTGGTTTGATGCTAGATTTGATTGTATGCTTTACACAAAGTGATGATGTAATTGATTCTCATGGAAGATCCTCGATAGAGTGCACATGAATATCTCCAGTTGCACAAATCATATAAAAATAGATGAGAGGGAGTAGAAGACCTTTGCCACTGTGACAATATCTGGAACAACACCGTGTCTCAAATCCCCAATAATGGCTTCCAGTGCAACCAAACCCACTCTGAACCTCATCAGCTATGCAGACTCCACCAGAATTACGAACAATATCATACACCAATTTCAGGTACCCAGGGGCCAATTCAACTGCCCCGCCAACACCCTATCAGCAATTGGAATTAAAAAATTAAATTGTTAAATTGCTTGAGAATAGAACAAAAACAATATTCTACGGCAGTAAAAATAAACTATAATTTTTTATCTACTCCTAGCAACTCAGACCTGAAAAGTTTCTGCAATGAAACCTGCAACTTTTCCGGGGTGCCATGGTGAATGTGATCTTGAACTTCTTTGGCATAAGATATAGCATCAGAGCCAAATGCCCCATGATAAGGATCAGGGTTCATGACATGATGAAACTCACCCTACAGAAGTTTAGGATAGAAAAACATGGGGTGTGAAATTGACAGAAAACTACAACTGTTCGTTTCATAGCATATTTATGAAGCAGCCACATTTTGCATAGCAAATACCAGTAATATATTAAAGAAAACAGAGATATGGTGTTGAAAAACTTGTGAACAGAATAACAAGTAACTCAAACATCATTGAAATCTGATAATAAAGAAATCCCTTTTCCAGTTAGATGTTTAAAACTAATCAGAAAATCCGAAGGAAGAGGATGACTTTTGCAATATTTACCTCTGTGCAAGGAACAAAAAATACACTGGAAGAACTCAAAAAGAAGCAAAAAAAAAAAGGGAAACTTAGTTTAATGATATTTCCCATACCATGCAGTTATAATTAACTATAATCATGACCCTTGAGCCTTGATCAACTATTTAGATTTTTTATTTATTGTATTTTGACAACCAATCTTGTCACAATTCCATCTTGTATCACTGCAAATTCCTTCTTGCGATATTTAAATCTGGTCAAAGAACTAAAAGTATAGTGGAATAACTCAAAGAACAAAAAAGTATACTCAGTTTGATGGCTTTTGCCATACAATGCAGTTATAATTAACCATAATCATGACCTCAAGCAGTCAAGCCTTTTTTGCTGACTATTTAGAATTTTATTTTTTGTACATTGTCAGTCAATCTTTTTACAACTCTATCTTGGAACTGCAATTTATTTTCAAATCACAACTTCCATCTTAAATCATTTTATATCCCTCCCCTTTCCAAATCCATCAATACAAGTCCAACCACCTCTTCTCATCAAGGCTACATGCCTGTACTGTTTCGGTCAGTGTTCGCCATCATTTTATTCTGAGTGAGTGCAGGCCTTTTATTTTAACAGTACAATTCTCCTCACGTACGCCAGCCTATCCTTCCTAGATTTACCACAAACAATCCCAGCATTCTCATCCGTGCCATGCTCATATCGTGCTGGGACCCTCTTTGCCACTCAACATTCTATAACATACTGCATGGTTGGCCATATTCTAACTTCATAAAGTTTTCCTTCATTTTATACAAAAAAGACCCTTCAAATTGCTAAGGTGCATGCCATTCACATGACATCCCAAGCACTTCTTCTCTGCATTCCCTTAGCCCCAATTGCATTCTATGTGTATAGAGACAAGCTACCAAACTAACCATGATAATATATCTCGTTAGGCCTTTAGGCCTATGATTTTGGTTGGAGCCTGATTCTTGTTGGTACGAAATCTGGTTGCCGTCGGAGAAGTGCTGGAGTCGGAGATGATGAGGTCGTAGCCCACCTACAAAACAAGTCTCGTCCAGAGCTCGGGATGGTGGCTCCGGCAAGACCCTTCGACGGTCAAGTTAGCTTTTTCGGCCAACAGAAATAGAGTGCTCAGTCAAGAAGGTTGTAGAGTTTCGAAAAGAAGAAGAAAGCCTAGAGAAAACGTATCTGAAGGATCCCTTTTATAAACAGAGCCTGTAACAAACTGATACTGATAGCCGTAACTGTCGGATAGTGGGCCGCTCGGAGCCACGTGGAGTTTGTTACAGAAGATAGTGTTTGTTGTCACGAGGTAAAGTCCGTTTGAGATTTGATAGTCAAAGTTCGAGGAGGTAGACGTCGGTTGGTGATGACCTTTGAGCTATATCAATTCTAGAGGAGTTCAGACTCCTCTGAAGTAGTTCGGGTGTGGGTTGGTTCATGCCGTGTACGGAACCGGACTCGTGCGGAGACCTTCCTGAATGACTGCAGAGAGTTTGGCCGCTGGAGGAGTTCGAAAGAGGTTCGATTGTTGAAGGAGTCCGAAAGGAGTTCGAAGCTCTTCTGTGATTATCAGTTACATTAGGCTAAGTATCAGACTGAACTTCGACGGGAGCGGGGTTTATCCCCAACAATAGTCCCCCTACTCCCAAGTTCGAAATTTGAAGGAAAAAAAAAGACGACTGCCGAAGTTCGGTCCCGGGTTCCCACGCTTATCAGGACGAGACGTTTCGATGTTTATCGTGCTGGCACCGAAGCTTTCTAAGTCTGAAATGAATTCGAAAAGATGGCCCTTCGAATCTCCTGCCGAAACTCTGCCCCAGGTACGGTGCCATAAAGACTCCGCCCGTCGCTGCTCCTCTATCATGATGAGTGGGACACGCGGCGCGTGCTAACAGACCGAAGTCGATCCGCAATCATAACTGCCTTGGATTACCTTTGGCTATTTAAGGCCTTCTCCTATTGTTCAGAAGTCATTTCTACCCGAGTCTTCTCCTTTCTTCAGCTCCCGTCCGTCTTCTTCTCAAGGGTCTTAACCTTCTCTCGCCTTCTTGAGCTCCGAACACCCTTTCGATTGGTCCTCATCGCGTCCATCGTCCTTTCATTCTTCCTAGACAGTTTAGGTCAGTTTCCTAACCTTTCTCTTAGGTTATTCGTGCTTATCACTTCTGGCTCCTTGCTTTTCTGATTTTTTGGTAGCGATCTTTGCCCTGCGTTTTTCTTATATATACATATATATATATATATATATATATATATATATATATATATATTTTTTTTTTTTTTCTTTTGGGGGGTCTTGGGGTTTAATCTCGATCAGAATGTCTTTCAAAACCTCCTACTCCATCGGTTCATGGGGCTCGTCCGGACCGATCTTCTTTAACTCTGCACCTCTAGCCGAGGTAGAACCCAGGAACATGTCCCATTCGTCTTTTGCTCCAGACACCATCCCGTCCGTCCTTACCCCGGACGATCTTTCTCTGATCCAAATCCAATACGAAATCCCTCCAGAATATGACCTTGAACTCCCTAGCTCCGACGACCGGATCAGCTTTCCTCTGACCGATCGATTTTGTTTGTACTTAGAAGCTTTACGCACCGGGCTTAGACTCCCGCTGCCCCCATTCGTAGTCGCCCTCTTCCGATTTTTAAACATCTCCTTCGCATCTGTCGTACCGAACTCCTTTCGGTTCGTCATAGATTTCCTCTCCCTTTGTCGATTGACCGAAATCCAGCGGACCATTTCGCTTTTTAGGAATTTCTATACCTTCAAGCGCCATCCTTCTGCGAAGGATTGGTGGTACTTCCCCCCAGGTCGGCAAGAAGGGATTATTGAAAGGTGCCCCTTCTTCCGTTCATAACCGGAAGAAAAAGTTCTTTTTTGTACATTGCCCGACCTTGCCATTAGATCTTCCTTCATGGGGTTATATTAGAGAGTCAGTTCGCCGAGCTTCTAGCTTAGACGAAGCTGACCTTGATTCCTCCGACAAACTCAAGGCGTACCGAGCTCCTCTTCTTCCCGACCTTCTAAAGGAACAGACCTTGTTCAACCTGGATCTGAGTCCCTGCGATCCCACCGGTACATCTTTTGATTTTTGAATCCATATGGCTTCACGCACGTGTATTGCTACTGACCGCGCTTCTTTTCCTGTTACGGAGATGGACGCACAAGCTGCCGAGATGCTTACCAAAGGACTTTACACCAAGAAGAGGAAAGAGAAGGCGCAAAATGACAGCTCAAAGAGGGCGAAGGTCGGTGTTTTCAGTTCCGAAGTCCCCGCCTCCACTGCCGCTGCATCCGAGGTCATCGCCAGCGCTGAGACTGCCCTAACTGCCGAGGTTGGCACCGTTGGCGCGGGCCCGATGCCTTCCATGCCCTCAGGTCCCTCCAGCGGGGATCGGGTTTCGGAGCTCCCTGTCAAGAAAAGGACAAGGGAGGGAAGAAAAAAAGAAAGCTATTGCGAAGACGTCCTGTAAGGCTCGCCTAGGCGGACCGGATGGCGACGACAATGAACGAGGGAAGGACCCTTCGACAACTCGGAGATCGTTCGAAATCTCACCGACAGATTTGTCATGCCCAAGGTGGTGGACCAGATGGCCGACCTAAACCCGCAACAGCTCGTCTGGAGTTCTCTCGGAACTATTCTCAAGGTGATTGCTCTGTTGCTCGACTCTTTCTCTTCTTCTCTGCACTTTTCTTCTTCTCTCCCATTTTTTTTAACACCAATCGTTTGTTGCAGTCGGGTCACCAGATGCTCGTCCGCATCAAGATTGCGCGTCGTCAGGAGGTGGAGGCCCAGAAGGCCCAGGAGGACCTTTGAGCCGAGATCCGCCGTCTTCAAGAGAGGGTCGACGAGGTCAAGCACCTTGCCGAGGAGAAGGCGGCGGACATCGGAAGTCTTCAAGGCGCACTCCTCAAAGAGGAGTTCGTCTCGGCCGGACTAAAGGCTGCACTGGCCCTGAAGGAGGAAAGAAGGAAGGAAGTCGAAAATAGGATCACCGAATTGGAGATCCAAATGGCGAAGTCGATCTCGGAGGCAATGATCCGGACCGTGGAAGAGTTCAAGACCTCTCCCGAGATGTGGAACCTGAACGTTGAGTTCGGTCAAGAAGCGTTTATCAAGGATTTCGAGCTCTGCAAAGGCAGGATAGCCCGAATGTTCCCCGAGCTCGATCTCAGCTTTCTGAAGGAAGACGACGTGGATGCGGGACTGTCTAATGCCGTAGTCGACCCTACCTTCGACGAGCTCGCTTTTGGCCCGTTTGAACCTACCGCAAAGGCGCCTAAACCAATTCGGAAACCTGAGGCGGTCGAGAGCGATTTGGCTCCGCCCTCCATCGTCTCTTCCGAGGTTGAGATCTTCGAATAGTTGTACATTTTTTCTTTTTTTTCCTTTTTTTTATCTTGTACTTAAAAGTTTTGATTAAATGAAGTGAATTTTTTCCATACCTTTGAGCGCTTTTCGTATCTCGAATGCAGTCTCCCACCAACGTTGATCCACTGCCTCAGGGGGTTTCGATAAAGCTCTTGATAAAGAACCTGAGGAAGGAAGTTCATCTTCTGAGGAAGAAGTTGAAGAAGATGGAGGACGACCTTCGAGCCTTACAAAAGAATGCTTCTGAGGCGACCAAAAAGGTCACTCGCCTCTGAGAATTACATATGAAGGAAGCGGTGAGCTTCAATATCCGGAAGGGCAGCTTCGACAAGATCGCCGAACTCAAGAGAAATGCCAGCGACAAGTCCTGGGCATTAACAGTGAAGATCAGCTCTCTTGAAGCTGACCTGAAGAATACCGGGAAAAAGATTCATCTTCTAGAAGGGAGCTCGCCGTGGTCTATCGACAAGGCCCGGTACGACTGGGACTGGTTAATAAAGTTTTTCCAACTTCGGAAGCAGCTGCAAGATACTGAGGACTAGCATAATAGCTGCCGAGTGACCTGGGCGGAGAAGATGTCCAGACTTGAAGGCGAGCTCAAGGTTGCCAGAGATGAGGCAGCTCATCTTCGGAAGTGACTGCACAATAATCGAGGAGCCAGCACGAGTGGTGAGTCAGAGGAGATTGCCTCCTTAAAGAGGACCATCGGTGAGCTTTCACAGGCGATTGAGACAGAGCAGGCCGAGGTTCAACGACTAAAGCTTCAGCTCACCTGTGAACATCGGACTGTCGAGGACGCGGAGGCCAAGTCTGAAGTTTTAAGGAGACAGCGGCGAGAGCTTGAGGGTAAGTTTCAGCTCGCCAACAGAATGTACGTAGATGGTCTCTACAAGAAGAAGAAGCTTGAGGAAGAGATCCTTAGGCTAAAGCAGGCCTTGGTGATGGCCGAAGCCGACAGTTCGAAGTCCAAAGAATCCAGTTCGCCTTAAAGCTTCGGCCTCTTCCCCCTCTTTTTCCTTACTTTTAGTATAATCGGCCTTGTCGGCCTATGTTTTGCTTATAATGAACTCATTTTTGTAATGAAATAATACATTTCTCATTATTTTCGTTTCGCATGAATCTGAGGCCTATTTGTGGCCTTACCTTCTTTACCTTATTTTTCTCTCTGTCGTCTTCTTATGAAATGCTTGTTGTGGACGCCGAGCTCGTTGTGGACGCCGGACTCGTTGTGGACGTCGAACTAGGACCTCTTCTGCAAACCAGGATAAGATTTTGCCTTTTACATTTGACGTAGTCAGGTTGTCGTGGAAAAACACATATAAGAATTTTCCATCGAGCTTCTCCCTTCTCCACGTCTTTGGTCTACGAGATTCCAACTTTTGCTCATGTTAGGATGAGGTTTTTCTTCTGTTCTTAACATGGCTTACGGAGGTGCGTTAGGATCGTCGGTAGGACCTCTCCCTCCATCCCGTCTTATCTTGACGAGGTCGTCGACTTTGCTCATATTAGGACGAGGTTCTCCTCCTGTTCCTAACACGGCTTGTGGGGGCGCATTTGGGCCGTTGACAAGATCTCTCCCCTATCCCATCTTAAATGGACAAGGTCTTCGACTTTGCTCACGTTAGGATGAGGTTCTCCTCCTATTCCTAACGGACTGTGGGGGCACATAAGGACCGTTGTCAGGGCCTCTCCCCCATCTCGTCTAAAATGAACGAGGCCTTCGACTTTGCTCACGTTAGGACGAGGTTCTCCTCCTGTTCTAACGTGGCTTATGGCAGCACATTTGGACTGTTGACAGGGCCTCTCCCCCCATCCCGTCTTAAATGGATGAGGTCTTCAACTTTGCTCACGTTAGGACGAGATTTTTCTCCTATTCTTAACGGACTGTAGGGACACATTAGGGCCGTTGGTAGGGCCTCTCCTCTCATCTCGTCTTAGTTCAACGAGGCCTTCGATCTTGCTCACGTTAGGATGAGGTTCTCCTCCTATTCCTAATGGACTGTTTTAGGTTGCTTCAGAGAATTGTCATTATATAATTTTTGCATTAAGTAACGATGTTAAAATAATTTTATTGAAGAAAAATTACTGGTAGTACATTCTTAAGTTTTTTGAATTCCAAGGTCGCGGGAGTGTCGCTCCTTCGAGCTCCTTCAAGCGATAAGTTCCGAGTCGGATGACCTCTACTCTATATGGACCTTCCCAATTTAGGACGAGCTTTTGTTAATCTTGAGGCTACAAAACGGACGCTCGTCGGAGCACCAAGTCCCCCCTGAATGCTTTGCTTTTTACTTTGGAGTTATAGTATCTGGCCACTCTTCGTCTGTATGCTGCCATCCGAGTTTAGGCTTTTTCTTTTTTTCTTCCGGTGGATCGAGGTTGACTCCGAGGTCCTGTGAGTTACGTTGCTCATTGAAGACCACGACCCGTATTAATGGGAGTTTAAGCTCGATTGGAATGACTGCCTCCGTTCCAAAAGTCAAGACGAACGGTGTTTCTCCAATCGGTAGCCTTTGAGTAGTTCGGTATGCCCAGAGGACGTGATAGAGTTCGTCCACCCAAGTCCCTCTTGCTCTTTCAAGTCTTGCCTTGATGCCATGCAGTAAAATTCTGTTGATCACCTCTGCCTCACCGTTTGCCTGCAGATGGGCTACTAATGTGAAGTGATAGGAGATGTTTAGATCTTCGCAGAACTCAGCGAACCTCGCTCCAGCGAACTGTCGCCTGTTATCTATTATGAGAGTTCGGAGTAGACCAAACCGACAGATGATTGACTTCCAGACGAAGTCTTGTACCTTGGCCTTAGTAATTTTTGCTAGTGGTTCGACTTCGACCCATTTGGTGAAATAGTCGATCGCAACCAAGAGAAACTTTCGTTGTCCGGATGCCATTGGAAAAGGGCCAAGTATATCCATTCTCCACTGCGCAAATGGCCAAGGTGCGCTTAGTGGAGTAAGCTCGGAGGCCGGCTGTCTTTGTATGTTTACATTTCTCTGACAACGGGCACATTTCTTGACATACTCCATAGAATCGTGGTACAAAATCGGCCAATAGTACCCTTGCCGAAGTAGTCTTTATAATAGGAATCTAGCTCCTACATGACTTCCACAAATTCTCTCGTGCACTTCCCATAATGCGAAATCGGCCTCTGAAGGTTAGAGACATCTCAACAGCGGTACCGAATACGATCTTTTATGCAACTTGCCCTCATACAAAACATACCGGAAGGCTTGATTCCTGAGTTTTCGAGCTTCTTTCGGATCATGAGAAAGAACTCACTCTTTGAGATAGGCAACTAACGGATCAATCCAGCTCGGCTTAAGCTCCATCTACATAACAAGCTATGATTCCTCTGAACTTAGGCATTTTAGAGTTTCAAAAAATACTTCTATGGACAGTTCGGCTGGGGCTAAAGTGGCCAATTTAAAGAGGAGGTCGGCTCTTGTATTTTCTACCCTCGGAATCTATCGAATGCTAAAACTGTCGAAGGTCGGAGTCAAATCCTTTACTTTCTCAAGATATTTCATCATACTTTCCTCCCATGCTTCATAGTTGCCACTAACTTGGCCAACCACTAATTGAGAATCACCGTAGACTTGAAGCCGATCTACTTTTAACTCTCTTGCTATTTTTAATCCGGTGATCAGCGCTTTATATTCGGCTGCAACAAAAAATTCAAAGCATAGTGCGTATTCGACGACTTCCTCGGGGTTGACTAAGACCAACCCCGCGTCTGCTCCAGCAGCGTTGGACGAACCATCCACGTACAAGGCCCAAAAACCTTCGGAAAGGTCGGCACTCTCTTCAGGAAGGCTCGATTGCAACCATGGAATGCCGGTCTCGTTCTGTTCAAACTCAGCTTCATCTGGAATGGTACATTCTACTACAAAATCTATCAATATCTGAGCTTTGATCGATGGCCGAGGTCGATAATTGATGTCAAACACTGTGAGCTCGATTGTCCATTTTGCGATTCTTCCAGAAGCATCCGTTCGATGAAGGATTGCTTTTATTGGTTGATCCATGAGGATCGTTATGGTGTGCTCCTGAAAGTAATGTCAGAGTCTCCTGGCAGCAATTAGAAGAGAGTAAGTCAATTTTTCTAACTTAGAGTACCTGATTTCTGCATCCCTCAAAATCCAGCTTACGTAGTAGACTGGTCGCTGCATCTTTGCTTCCTCCTTGATCAGGATTGTTGCCAAGACCACCAGAAAGATTGCTAGGTATAAGAATAATTCTTCTCCGAGTTCAGGCTTTGCCAGTAGTGGAGGTGAGCCGAGGTAGTTTTTAAGCTCCTCAAACGCACGTTGACACTCCGTCGTCCAACAGAAGTTCTTTGGTTGCTTGAGAACCTGGAAGAAGGGCATGCATTGCTTGGCCGATTTCGAGACGAAGCGATTTAGAGATGCCACTTTTTCAATTAGGCACTAAACTTCTTTGATTGTTTTTGAAGTAGCCATCTCCTGAATAGTTCGAATTTTCTCTGAATTTGCTTCAATCCCGCACCTTGATACCATAAATCCCAAAAACTTCTCCGAGGTCACACCAAAGGCGCACTTGGTCGGATTCAGCTTCATCTTGTACTTCTTGAGTGCACTGAAAGTCTCTTTGAGATCGGCGATGTGGTTTATTGAAGCTCGGCTTTTGACGAACATGTCATCCACATATACCTCCATATTGCGGCCGATTTACTCCTTAAAGATCTTGTTGACCAGGCACTGGTACATTACCCCTATATTCTTGAATCCAAAAGATATAACCCTGTAACAGTAAAGACCACGGTCAGTAACAAAAACAGTTTTCTCCTCGTCCTCCGACGCCATCCATATTTGGTTATAGCCAAAAAAGGCGTTCATGAAGATGAAGAACTCATGGCCCGAGGTTGCGTCTACCGGTTGATCAATCCTGGATAGAGGATAGCTGTCTTTTGGATAGACTTTGTTCAGCTTTTTGAAGTCTATACACATCCTTCACTTATCGTTTGTCTTTTTGAAGAGAATCACGTTTGAGACCCAGGTCGGATAGTTAACTTCCCGGATGAATCTAGCTTTTAGGAGCTTGCCTACTTCTTCTGCAATTGCTTTCTGCCTCTCCGAGGCATGGTTGCGCATCTTCTGTTTTACCGATCGATACTTAGAATCAACAGCCAACCGATGTTCCATAACCTCGGCATCAATTCCTGGCATATCCGCTGGGACCCAAGCGAAGACGTCCGTGTTCTTTCTAAGGAAGGTGACGAGTCGCTCCCGAACCTCGCCCCCTAAGTTGGAGCCGATCTGCACAGTGTACTCCGCGCTCTCATTGTTTAAGGGCATAGATACGAGATCCTCCATAGACTCGCCTTGCTCCTCGGTAAGATCATCACGGACATCCAGTCCATCAACAGAACAAAGATCGGGCTAGATATTTTTTTGTAGGGCAATGGAGTAACAGCGTCTTGCCAATGCCTGATCTCCCCTGATCTCTCCAATTCCACGGTTCGTTGGAAACTTCACCTTTAGATAATAAGTTGACACCACTGCTCGAAGCGCGTTCAGACCAGGTCGATCGAAAATAGCATTGTAGACAGATAGAGCCTTTACAACTAGAAAATCGACCTATGCCTTAACCAGCTTCGGACGTTGCCCTGCAGTCACAGCCAAAGTTATTATGCCCTCAGCTGGCATGGCATCGCCAGTGAAGCCTACCAATGGGAAGTTCATAGGTCCCAAGTGATTATTAAGTAAGAACATTTTTGAGAAAGCATCATAAAACAAAACATCAGCAGAGCTTTCATTATCTACCAAAATGCGGCACACAACATAGCCGACAATGTTTAAAGAAATTACAACCGCATTATTGTGCGGGAACTGGACTCCTTGAGCATCCTCGTCGGTGAGAGCGATGAGCTCTTCAGTTCTCCGCCTCTTCCCGAGCTCAATTGATCCGCTAGCCTCCCCTCGCCGAAGTCCCCCAGAGATGGTGTTGATGATACCAAGGGATGGCCGATCCGCTTGCTGCCCTTCCCTTTGTGGCAATGCCCTTGACTGATCTTCCCATCCTTCAGGCCAATGCCGCAGGAATCGGCCGAGTCTGCCTCACCTGACAAGCTCCTCGATCTCATCTTGGAGCTGAATACATTCTTCAATATCGTGACCGTGGTCATGATGATAGAGGCAAAACTTGTTTGGGTTGCGTCTGCCAAGATAGGAGAGCATCCTTTCGAACCTCAGCAGCTGCTCCTTAATCTCCATTAGCACTTGCATTTTCGGAGTGTTGAGGGAGGCATGATTGTGGAATCTTCGGAGGGGGGAACCCACCGCGCCCTTCTGTCGGTGCTTCCCTGCTTCCAAGCTCGGAGAGGAGTTCGGGCTCGTCTGCACTCAACGGGAGTTCGAAAGTGCGGCCGAGCTTCACCTGGCCTTCCTTCCTCAGTAGGCCTGCCCGGCTCGCCAATTCGCCGCTCTCCAACGGCTTCATTGTCCTTTGGCCTTGAACGCCTCTTCTGCTCGGACATACCCTTCAGCCCGAGCTAGCATATCAGCAAAATTCCTAGGATACTACTCCAGAGAGAACAACAGATTGTTCTTCTGAAGGTGGCCCTTTAGCGCGGTCATCGCAACAGATTGGTCCAGATTTCGGACTTCCAGTGCAGCAGCATTGAATCGATTAACAAAAGCTCGGATGGATTCTCCCTCCCGTTGCTTGATGTTGATGAGGGATTCCGAGCCCCGCCTGGGACGTCGGCTACTAACAAAATGAGCCACAAACTGATGGCTCATCTGATCAAAAGAGAAGATGGTATTCGGCTTGAGGGTCGAGTACCAATTTCTGACGGCTCCTTTCAGGATGGCCGGAAAGGCCCGGCAGAGAATGGCGTCTGATGCGCCATGGAGCAGCATTATTGTCCGGAAGGCCTCCAGATGATCAATCGGATCGAAAGTTCCGTCGTAGCTCTCGAATTGAGGAAGCTTGAAGTTTGGCGAGATCGGTTCTTGCATGATGCGCTGAGAGAAAAGAGGATCGATGCAGATGTCACTACCATGAGAGGGGGTAGCATGGCAGAGTTTCTCGATCCGCCGGTTCATCTCTTGTAATTTTCGATCTAGATCCTCTCAATCGTGGATTCCTAAGATCTTTTGGCTGAACGGAGACAAAGCTCCCCCACGGGTAGAGTCATGATTAGAACATGGGCTCTCGGCTCTCTGCTTCCCCTTTTCGGAGGTCACCGGTCGGCTAGCCTAAGTCGGCCGTTCCCAGACCAGATCATGGGGCTCCGGAGAAGCCCGCTCTGATCGAATTGGCGCCAGAGCCTGCCGATGCATGGCTTGCACCGCCTCCGTGAGACCACGAACCTGCTGGACTAGCAGGTTGAACTGCTCCGCATCCACCATGGCTGCAGGTAGAGCTTGAGTTGCCGGAGCTGAAGCGGGAGCGGATAGATCTGGACGGGATCTGGCTGCAGAGGCCGTTGACCGCCGGATCGAAGCTTCCCTGGAAGACATTTTTTCCGGAAAAAACTCTAGAGAGGAAGAAGAGAGATCACTGCTAAGCACTCCTTTAAGAACAAGAAAACCTCAGGAACAGAGGGCCCCTCCTTCTAGCGCTAGTCCTGTTGGTGCGAAATCTGGTTCCCGTCGGAGAAGTGCTGGAGTCGAAGAAGACGAGGTCACCGTTGGTGACCTGCAAAACAAGTCTCGTCCAGAGCCCGAGGTGGTGGCTCCGACAAGACCCTCCGATGGTCAAGTTAGCTTTTTCGACCAACAGAAATGGAGTGCTCAAGAAAGTTACAGAATTTCGGAAAGAAGAGAGCCTAGAAAAAATATATCTAGAGGATCCCTTTTATAGACGGAGCCTGTAACAAACTGATAGTGACAGTCGTAACTATCGGGTAGTGGGCTGCTCGGGACCACGTGGAGTTTGTTACGGAGGATAGTGTTTGTTGTCGCAAGGTGCCAGTCTGTTTGAGATTTGATAGTCAAAGTTCGGAAAGATAGGCGTCGGTTGGTGATGACCTTTGAGTTATATCAATTTTAGAGAAATTCGAACTCCTCTAAGGTAGTCCGGGTGTGGATCGGTTCATGCCGTGTACAGGATCGAACTCGTGCGAAGACCTTCCTGGATGATTGCGGAGAGTTTGGCCGTTGGAGGAGTCCAAAAGGGATTCGACCGCTGAAGGGGTCCGAAAGGGGTTCGACCGCTGGAGGAGTCCGGAAGGAGTTCGACTACTGAAGAGGTCCGGAGGGAGTTCGGCCGCTGGAAAAGTCCCAAGAGGAAGAATTCCCGATCGAAGCTCTTCTGTGATTATCAGTTACATTAGGCTAAATATCAGACTGGACTTCGACGGGCGTGGAGTTTATCCCCAACAACATGACATCCCAAGCACTTCTTCTCTACATTCCCTTAGCCCCAATTGCATTCTATGTGTATAGAGATAAGCTACCAAACTAACCATGATAATATATCTCGTTAGGCCTTTGGGCCTATGATTTTGGTTGGAGCCTGATCCTTGTTTTTATTTTTTTTATACAGTGTTTCACATGCACATTGTTGTACTAACTTTTTAAACCATCATTCTCCAAGCATTTCCTGTATAAGCAATTCAGAATTCAATCTTGTCTTCATCATATTGTTAAAACCCAATCTCTTCTACTAAAAAATACATTTTCCCAAGAGTTCATGAGGCTCCAGTTTATCCCACTCCACTTTTGTTACTATCCTAAAATAACCTTTAAACATATTCATGCACCTCTTTTCTTCAGCTTTCTCATGCTCACAACTGTGCATAACACACCAAATGGGCCCACCATGCCATGTTCTTGCATGCACATCAGCAGTAAGTTCCCAACTGATGTCATCAAATAGATTGATGAAGCATCTTCTGTGGATGAATAAGCATAATGAATGAGGTTATTGACCGATTAAGGTCTAACAGTTAATTTCATTAAATACCTACGCATGCATGAAATCAACCACAACCTACTTTGTGCTTATTGTAAATAAAAGCTTCCAATAAGTATATATAAATTACTTTCTTGTCCAACAAAATACCTTGCCTAATCTACTTGGGATTGCCTTAACTACTTGTATTATTCAGACAGTCATTCCCATGAGGTCACGGACTCTAAAAAGTATAAAAAGCCTTTGTCACAATTTTTATCCAAGTTCAAAATAGTATTCTTTTCTTCTTTTTATCAGATCCTTCCCCAAAATCTTGTATTCTCTGCATGAACAACCATTTTTTGACAATTGAGATGCTCTCTAAAAATGTCTAGATCACTTCGCTATATCTTCTATTATCACGCCTCCATTGCTTCCTTTGATGTACTCATTTATAGATGATCTGTTAGTTGTACCACACACTAGAGCTGTCAACGGACCGGGTCCAGACCCCCGGATATTTATCCGATGGATCCAAGTTTGGTATTAGCATCAGACCCGTTTACTCGGATCTAGATCCAGACCCAATAAACTATAATATAAACGGATTGGATCTGGATATTTAATACCCAGACCCAATAGACCCGAGATCCGAGACCCGAATAATATAATATAAAAATATTATATATATATAATAATAAAAAACCCAGAAATCTCTCTCAGTTTCCTCTCCCTCTCTTGGTCTACCCTCCTCTCCGCTCAATCTCCCTCGCCGCCGCCTCTCTCGGTCTCCCTCTCTTAGTCTCTCCCTCTCTCGATCTCGTTCGCCGACGGCCAATGAACAACTGGACCCCCTCCCTCTCTCAGTCTCTCCTTCTCTCGGTCTCCCTTGCCGGCGGTCGGAGCCCCTCCCTTTCCCTCGTCGGCAGCCGGTGAGCGACCAGAGTTCCGGACCCTCTCTCGGTCTCCCTCTCTCAGTCCCTCCCTCCCTCTCTCGATCTCGCTCGCCGCCGGTGAGCGACCAGACCCTCTTTCGGTCTCCCTCTCTCAATCTCTCCATCCCTCTCTCGATCTCGCTCGCTGGCGAGCGGCCGAACCCTCTCTCGGTCTCCTTCTCTCAGTCTCTCCCTCCCTCGGTCTCCCTCTCTCAGTCTCTCCCTCCCTCTCTCAATCTCGCTCGCCGGCGAGTGACTAGACCTTCTCTCGATCTCGCTCGCCGGCAGTCGACGAGCGATCGGACCCCTCCCTCTCTCCCTCTCTCAGTCTCTCGGTCTCCCTCTCTCCCTCTCTCAATTTTGGGTCCCAAAATCGGGTCCGGATACTCGAGATCCATTAGGGTCAAGGTTTGATACTTCAAGGCCAGACCCATCGAGTATTCAGGATCCAGTCCGGTACCAATAACTAAGATCGAATCCGAGTCTGGATATCCAGGTTCCGACCCGAACCCAACCCGTTGATAGGTCTACTACACACCCCTTCAACACATTCATGACTTCTCATAATACATCATCAATGCAGCTATTCTACAATTTATTAAAGAATTTGGTTTTTGATAAGTTGTAAGTTTATATTAAAAAAAAAAGCTAGTAATTCTCCCACTTCTTTAAGCCAGTGCAAATTTTGACCTTTCTTCCAATATACTTTCTCTTTTTCATAGAATTGTTCCATCCTTAACTTACATAAATCTACCTAAATGTTGCAATTACTAAACAAATGCACTACGAGTAGCATGATGAAGTTACTCTAGTAGCAAAAGAACATCAAAAGTTTTTCAGTTATGAAAATCATTTTACGAGTTCAAGTTCAGGAGCAAGGCCCGTCTAACAATGAACAAAATCCAGAAATAATTGACATAGAATGTAATCACTTATCAGTGACCACCAACCTGAGGGATTGGGTATTTCCAAGTATGAAGTGCTGTCAATCCTATAGTTCCAGAACTTCCACAATGATATGCATTTCTCAAGGCAATCATGCTCAGATTACCAGTATACAGTCGAGCCATCATCATTGCTAATTCATTTGCTTCAGTCCCAGAATTGACAAAATAAACAACCTGCATTTTTCCTCAGAATACTTTAATAGCAATAAAAAGTAATATATTTGCATTTATTTTACATCTCAAAAATATAAAATCCTTTAACATAATTCAACAACTAATTTGCCTTGTTTTTACATCTCAAAATAAAGCATATAGTTATTACAAGCAACAGGAAAAGGCATACTACTGAAACAAATCATGATGATTGTCACATATTACTAAAAAAATTTTGACCAAGCCTGAATGAACCATCATGTCTCCTACAACATGTAACTAAAGTGAATGCAGCATTCATTCACCAGACCGGAATTTTGGTTGGTACTAACACAAATGCTTCCAATTTGGGCAAAACATCCATTTTTTTTATATAAAGGTTAAGCTCCTAAGAACTGCCAATATCGATATGCACATATCTAGTATCCAAAATGGAAAATATTTGGATTATAAGAAGGTCCAGGAACCTCATGGGGTCAGGTTCTACATCCAGGGTGTTAGTTCTATCTAAGTGATCCTCCTTGCCAAGTCAAAGGAAAGACCATTGGATGGAAATAAGCTAGATTTAGATTAATCAAGTTCCATCTATTTGTGCATAACTTCCTAATCCAGGTTTTCTAATCTAGACCTAAAATTCGATTGTCAGCATACACTTGACCATACTTGTGCAACTAATATCAGTTTCAGGTAAACCAAACAATCAACTTTTGAGACCCTTAAATACCATCCATTAAAACAGAACCAGTAAAAGAGCCATCATTCTTCATGTTGGTGCTGGCATTATAGCCCACAGAAATAAATTGATATGAAGTAAATGGACAAAAAAAAAAAATTACCTTCAGAATTCCAGGCATTTTTGATGCCAGCGCTTTGGCGAATTCAACAATGGCATGGTGTAAGTATATGGTGGTGGTGTGCTGAAGAAGCTTCGTCTGCTCCACCACAGCATTCACCACATCTGGATGACAGTGCCCGCAGGACACCGTAACTATCCCAGCAAACGCATCAAGATAACGCCTTGCACTCTCATCATAGAGATATTGCATCTTCCCCTCCACAATGTTGAGCTGAAGAAACATTTCAAAAAAAAAAATGTTGAGCTTTGGAAAATAATTAAACAATGTCGAAGAAACAAAACGGAGAATCCTTTGCATTTAACTTCCTAGGAACGGTCAAATTTACACAAAGTAAAACAGGATATCTCAAGCTAGTAATATTAGATCGAATAGAAGGGTCAAAAGACAAAGAAGGAAAAAAAAGGGCTTTTCGCGCTAAATTTGAGATCAAGACTACTATTTTCTTCCCCCGCGCACACAAAAAAAAATGATACTTGAAAAATGTTAATGATCGAGGGCATGTGAATCTGTGACTGATCTGATTCCCCAAGGAAAAGAAAGCATGAGATTGGACCGAAGTTCAAAACCCTAGCTTTCGAGTGGGGATACCGCCACGATCAGGGAGTAAGGAGAAAAACAGGAGAAAGAAAAAGCGAGGAGAGAAGAAATAACAGGGTATTACTGGTTTCTGGTAGTAATAGAAGATCGAGGGACCGAGAAATGTCTTCCGCTTCCGGAGGATCTCCTCCCCCGGCATCCCCTTGTACGGCCGCGGCTGGTGGTCGAACGGCGGGAGCGACGGCGGAGCGGTGGCCAAGGAGGCGAGGCCGCGTCGGAGGAGCCGCCGGAGCTCCGCCGTTGATCCGAGGCTCCTCCGCCATAGATCTCTGGGAACGAACATCGCGGAGAAAGGAAAGAACTCTGGGCGAAGGGAATAAGTTTTGGCGTGGAAGAGAAGGGAAGATGAGTGGGAGCAGGAGGGCGCTTGGCCCCTTTCGGTACACATTGAGGGGATTCGGGCCTCTTGGGCAGATGATGACGTGGAAAATAGAATATTCTATTTATGGATGAAATCATGAAAGACTTGGCCGAGCTGGAGATTTGCCGACGGATTCCAGACGCAAGACGGATGTCGGACCTCTCAATTAGCTTTGTGGATCAGCTGTACCCTATAGAAGATGAAACACCTTTACCCATAGCTTTTATAAGCATCATATTTGTTAGGGAGAAAGAACGCTGAAGTGTCCGTTCGGTTGGATACGTCGGATTATGAAATAATTTAATAATTTTTAAATATTATTTATTTTAAAAAATAATTATAAAAAATAATTTTTATTATATTTAATTAATAAAAAAATTATTTCAAAAAATAATACTAAAAAATTACTACATTTAATTGAAGATAATTCTATATAAAAATATACAAAAATTATAAATATATTTTTAATATAAAATATTTTTTTAATATTAAAATAATATTATCATCTTAAATTAATTTTATATGTTAACTATAACCGATAACTCGTTGTATAACATCATTTTTATCTTAATTTTTATAAAAAAATTATTAATTAAATTTTTAAAAATATTAAAATAATAATAATAATATATATAGTTTTATTAAAAATATTTTTATCAAAAATAATCATCACTTAAAAATTTATTAAATATCAATATTTTATAATATTTATTTTATTTTTTTTTCTATAAAATAAGCATGAATCAATCATTTTTTTTATCATCTCTTTATTTCACTTTTCATAGATAATCTAATATAAAAATTTTTTTTATGTGAAATTATTTCTATCTAAATGGATTCTAAGTATTTTTTAGATGATAATAATCTAATATAAAAAATATTTTTTTATGTGAAATTATTTCTATCTAAATGGATTCTAAGTATTTTTTAGATGATAATAAAATTTTAAATTAACAAATGTATTATCTCTTAACTTTGATTTTGGACTACTTGGTGTTGGCCTTTTTTTTTTGTTCTCTCTTTTTTAGCAAAAATTTAATACTAACATGTTCTACCATATAACAACTTCCTTGATATAACAGTAAGATTATTTGTTATTTGATAGATTAAAATATGATATTTAGTGAACGTGAAACCAAAATAAGATATACCTTTGTATAATTCTATTCCTGTACAAAAGGATTCCGAGGAAATAAGTATTTTTTTCTTAAAAAGGAAACCAGTTTTAATTGTTTATTGATATCGTGCTGGTAACAGCGTACAGCCTTTCAACAAAGCGAATGACCGCCACGTATCACGTGGCCCTAAGAGATGGCCAATTAGACCGCGCAAATCTCACGGTGGATAACACGCCACGTTACCCTTTGTATTTCATCAATTTCCGATTGCATGCTATCCACCGTAGATGCGCCTCAGGATTTGCCCTGTTCACTTGCACCGGGTGCGTGCAATAATTTCTCCTCCCCTCGTTCCTCTGGGTTGGGGACTCCCGTTACGAAATCTCCCGACTGGGAGGACCATTCTTCTTCTTCCCATCCTTCAAAATTCCCCCGAACCCTAAACGTAAACCTAATTCCCTCTTCTCTTTACCTTCCTTCCCTTCTCCCTGATCTCAGGATGAGCAATCTGAGAGTGATTTGCCGCCCCCACGCGGCCATCTCTTCCTTTATCTACTGCTATAAGGGCAACGCCCGCCTAGGGTTTACCTCCTCCTCCCGAAACGCCAGTTTCCGGATCCCTTCCCCCTCCGCCGCCTCTTCTCCTTTCGTCCTCGATGACTTCCCGAGGATGGCGCCGGCGTCCCGCGCCAATCCCAGGAGGACTCTCACCAGGGTCTCCAATTGGAATTCCGAGAAATCCCCCTATGAGACCCTCGGTAATTTCTCCCAAAGAATGGATTTTTCTCCTCCCGGCTTCTTTTTTTTGGCAATAAGGGAGAATTTTCGTCAAAATTTGCTCTTTTTTTTTTTTAATGTTTTGATTTGAATTTGATCATTTAACAAATTCCCTGTTGCACCGTGTTAATCGTTACTATTTCATTAATTTTTGAAAAAAATTGCAGAGCTGGAAAGAGACGCTGATGAGGAAAAGATAAAGGCTGCTTACAGGAGATTGGCCAAGTTTTATCACCCAGATGGTTTGCTTCTTCATCTTTACTCATAGTATTTGATAGGTTTTTGCACTTAATTGTTCAGTCCAGTGCATCGTCTATTGTCTGCTTTCGTCTGGGGTGAACATCTCTGGACCGTGAAGGCTTCTGCTATCATTGAATTGGACATTCTTGTGTCAAAATCTCCATTTTGAATTTGTTGAATGATCATGCTGATAGAATATTTAAACACAAAGTTTTCCACTATTCCTTTGACCACTGATTCAGAAAAAGCTCTTTTACCGATCATTTATTTTTTGGAATAGACTCTGCCAATTGAGCATTTGCCAATCTTCTTCATAGTATTTATTTATGTGCAGATCATTTTTACTTGATCATACCAAACAAAGATTTGAACTTAAACACTAAATAAGACTCCATGTAGAAATGAGCTACTTGTTTTATTCATGAGTTTACTGACTTTTCTCCCCATTTTCTTCCAAGCTTGTTTTTAAAAACCTATTATGTGATTATCTAAGAAAACTGACAACGTGCAAAGGATAGAGGAACTCATAAATTCATTCTTTTTTCTGTAGCTACAATCAAGGATTAGCAGCACAAATCCTAGTATTTGTTAGGTATTTTCAGTATAAGAATAAAGGCCTATCAATGCCCAAAGCACTTGATATTATTCTATGATACTATTCATGTTACATCTTAAATTCCAGAACATCCCTTTCTTATGCTTGCCATGGTAGGAATTGAGAAGTCGTCACATGAATAAATATTTGTTTGGTAGTTAAAGATGCAAGGGAAACCATAGAAAGCACTATCCCATCAATTTCAGCTGCCATTATAGATCTGTCATTCACGATAGTTCATATACACGAATATGTGTTTAAGAAAGTATAGAATCTTCACTCAATTCTTATCACCTTCATCAATGCCTTCTTTCAATCTCTCTTTTTTCTTCCTCAACCCTTCAACATGAATCCAGAATCCCCACCTTATCCTAGATGTTCTTGTTTTCCTACACACTTCCAAAACAATCTTAAACAGTTGTCCTGCATATATCCTTTGGAGGTGCTGCATGTAACCTTCTTCCATTGTATTTAGATTTAGCTCTACTGTTTCTACTTAAAATTCACCTTAGCATCCTTATTTTTTGGCTTCTCTTATTTCATTCTCTTGTGTCTTTTCTTCATTCTTTACACTATCCATGACAATGGTAGCTGGTGCTTGATTGGTCGGTTGTTGCATTACACTCCAAATACACATTCTCCACTTAATTTAATTTGCTTTCATCTTAATGAAAATGATGCTCCGTATAGTCTTCTACCTTCAATTTTAATTGCTTTCTTCAGCAATACTCTTGATGTGCCGTACTTAATCAACTTTGTTTTGGACCAAATATACTTTCAGGTCTTTTTTATTCTAAATCTTGTTATAAACAGGTAGGTTCTTAACAATGCCATCCATTGTTATCTTTTTTTGGTGGAAACATCCATTGAAATCTTAATGGTTCATTCTTCTTCTTCAACAAAAGACCTTTTTTTTTAAATTTCTGTGCTATTAATTCTCCTGTAGTTTATCTTTGAACTTCCCCATTTCCTTATTCTCATCTGACATGCCCACAATAAATTTTTAATCAATAGATTTCCTAATGATAGCTTTCTGTTCCTTCTGGTACTGCAGTGTAATTTTATTTTTCGTTTTAAGTACACAGACACACACATACACATCTTCTCAACATGCTTATTTGTTTGTTGGTGCTTGGGTGTTTTGGTTCATTGTTGTCTTCTTGCTACAGTGTATGATGGCAGAGGGACCCTTGAGGAAGGGGAAACAGCTGAATCTCGATTTATTAAAATTCAAGCTGCCTATGAACTGCTAATAGATGAGGAGAAGCGGCGGCAATATGATAGAGAACACCGTGTCAATCCAATGAAGGTACGTGTTAAGATTCTTGCATGGTTGTGGATGTTTTATACTTTCTTGCAATGGTAACAGAAGTATTGTCTCCAGAAAACTTGAACTTTTAATTTCATACAGATATGTAACTTCTATGAGATGTTTTATGTGAACAATCTTTACAATCAATGGAGCAACTTTCTAATTTAGTTTTGCATGAAGAAGATCTGATAAAATCATTCAAGCTATTGTAACTTTAATTTACTACCTCATGTCAAAGCAGATATGAGGAACATGGATTCTCTTTTATGTCATTAAGAAAATTAATTTTACCATATACTCTATCCGATTACTTGGTTGTAGTTCTTGGTTTATTTTTCTTGATGTTTGTGTTATTGTTTGCTCTTTTCCTGCATTAGGCTGTGTCCTAAATAGATTTTACCATATGGTGGTAGGTTCATCTAACCAATTCAACCTTGTTCTTTAACGTGTTTTATCAATTTGAATTGTTACAAAAATAGCACATGTTATTTTACTTATTCTGTCAAACCGACTTCTGTCTTAAGATTAGTGTAACAATCATTACATGCTATTGATTTACACCCAGTATCTATATATTTCTGAATATTCTTGATGTTTAAGCTTGAATAATTTTTCCTAGACTTTTTTAATTGTTCTCTGAGAAAAGTGCACAGAACCACTTATGAATGTTTATTCTGAAACTTTTAACCCTTGATTATAATTGATACTCTGAGAATATTGCTGCATCATCCTAATAGTATGTGAGTTTTGGAACTTGGCTGTATGTTGCGACATATTTTGCTACCTATCTTCATTTGTAGGTTTATTTTTTTTTCTTTAATCCTGACATCCTTTTGTTGCAACCATCTCAGGCTTCTCAGGCATGGATGGAATGGTTGATGAAGAAGCGGAAAGCTTTTGATCAGAGGGGTGATATGGCTGTTGCAGCTTGGGCTGAGCAACAACAACGTGAGATGAATATCCGTGCTCGCCGTCTCTCTCGATCAAAGGTTTATAACTACACTATTTGCATGATGCTCCTCTTTCATTATATCTTGTTTGAGGACTAATGATTGTTAAATACCGATTACCGAAGAAAGACTAGTCCTTTGAATGTTAGGTCGGTCAAAAGAACTGCAATACCTTATCCATAAATATGAACAAATCTCAGTCTCCCATCTATCTATGGTTTTTCCTCTGCATCTTGGTATGCCACAAATGTCTTTTGGTTATCTAGAGCTTGATCTTCTCCTCCTATTGTGGTTTTTAGGGCATTTGGATGGCTGGAATTTTGTTATCTTAACATGCATTGGAGTTGGGTGAGAAGAGAAAGCAGAAGAAGAGAGAAGTAGGATCTTGGGAGGTCATATGAGTTACACCATCCTGAAAATCTTGGGATTTTGGGGCTGATGGTCTCCCACACCTTTCTCCTCATTTGCCTTCTCCACTGATGGAAGTCCCCATCTTTTGGGCTTTTATCCCCTATTGATGAAACTTCTAAGCTTATGTCTGATGTCATGTTTATTGCTATCATCGTACATTTCAGCACTTCCATTTCATATATGCATTGCCATATAACGGTGGCAGATACTCTTTATCAACCAACTTCTTAATCCAAAGCATAATAGCTAAATTTTGCCCCCTTTTTTCTCCTTTTGAGAAAGGGAATTCCTCTTTTGCACGTTCCGGTCATACATTGCAGTATAAGCATTTTAAAGGAAACATTTTATGTTGGACATTTTTCCCATAGATGTACAGTGAAGTTTCTATGTGTGCTTCTTCTAAATTGTCATCTCGGATACTCTGACATGTTCTCATTTCCTTATATTAGCAATTTGCTCCTTTAATGATTTGGTTTACTATGAATTATCTCCTGCAAACAATGTGGATCATCTTTCTCGTAGATATAGAGTAAGTTTCATCTTTATATGTGTTTCTTTTAAATTGTGTTTTGCTTTGGTTCGGTCTACTTAACGAATTATCAGCTGCAAACAACACGCATATGATGAGCTTTAGAAACCTTTTACTTTGTGAAAAGTCTATTACAAACAGCATTTGGGATTTTTCGTTAAACTAAGTTACTCATATTCCAATAAGTTTTTGGCTGACCAAGAGCATTTTTGCCTTCATTCGAGTGCTTTTATTCAGCAAAGTAGAACAATCATCAAAGTTCAGACTAGTGGATGAGCTGTCTAGATTACCGTAGGAACTAGGAGGTCTCATTTTTGGACCAGCTGTAGTTGAGGACACGTTATTGTTGCTGCTTGGCAGTTGAGTGAATTGTTTTAATGCAATGCGTAAACTGTGCTCATAATTCAGATTGATCCTGATGAAGAGAGGAGGATACTGGCCAAGGAGAAGAAAGCATCGATGGAATACTTCACCAATACATTGAAGAGACATACGCTTGTCCTAAAGAGGAGAGATTTGATGCGAAAAAAGGCAGAAGAAGAAAAGAAAAAGGTCATCGGTCAGCTTCTAGCCGCCGAAGGCCTTGAGCTTGACACAGATGATGATGAGGCAATCTGAAAATTTTCCTCAGACGGTGATGTTTTCTACATATAGATCCTGTTCATCACTTGGCAATCGGAAACCGCTAGTCGAAGTATCCAGTCAATACTCTTCTATGATCATGCGATACAATATATGTAAGTGTTCTATATTCAATTAACAGGAAAGGAAAAGAAAGGTAGGAAGATTATTTCAATAATTCTTGTTTATTTGGTTGGAAATTGATGGAAATCAGTTTCCGGCTGCCGCTTCTATAAACTTAATTTTAGTTTTTCGTCTGGGTTCCAGGGGCTTGTTTGGCTGTCTGGGTTCAAAATCTCGTAGGACCCGTTGGATTTGGATTGGACCAGCACAATTAAGAAAATCAGAAGATTTTTTTTTTTTTTTTTTTTTTTTTTAATCTCTAGGAAATGCTTTTCACACCGTGGGCCGTGAGCTTTCATGCTCACCACCTGGGTCTGGATGGAAAAAAAGCACGATGCTCTATAAAATTTTTTTTTTTTTTTTTTCCTTGCCCGGATCAACGCTGGCGGTGAGCAAAGCATTTCCCTTTTATCCCTATAAGGTTTCATGCTGGCCCATTCTAAAAGGTTCTGGATTTTTGTCTAAACAAGTTTAACCAGGCTGGTTTTCATGATTGTGTGGGTCTAATTCAATGAATTCTATAGGATTTTGGGTCCGGATGGCCGAACAGACCCTAAAAGAGAGAGGTTCGTAGACCGACTTGAGTGATTCTTCCGGGGGATCCACTTCCTCACCATCTAAATTGCATACGTCTTGCCTCATTCTATATAAAATTTAAATGGATGAGGTTGACACCCCCCTTTCTTTTTCCGTTCTTTTCCCGTAATACCATGGACCGCGTCATATTTTCGACGACCTTGCAAAACCACACCAAAACAAACAAATTCAGCAGCTCAACTTAATTTTTTTAGACTTTAGATGGATGCGTGACGTGTGCTCCATGATTGTGTTGTGCAGCGAGGGGAAGAAAGAAATTGAAGAAGAATCGGAAGACTGGTGATCATCTGGTCTTTTGAAATCTCTTTTGTTCATTTAAACCCGCAAACTCGGCAAATTCAGTATAATTTTCACAAAAGCAGTCCAAAGTGCAAACGTTATAGTTTACCAAAAAAAAAAAAAAAAATACAAATGTTATGATATGATAACTCTCTCTCTCTCTCTCTCTCTCTCCCTCTCTCCTTCTCTCTCTTTCTCGCTTCTTGCTTCTTGCTTTGTATTATCTTTTATCACACCCATGTGCTATCACTGATGGTGTTTTCCTTGCCCAGCCTATTGAGAGGGGGCTGCCACTGATGGTGTTTTTCTTGCCCAGCCTATTGAGAGTGGGCTGCGTCCATGAGATGGAATGGGCGGATGCGGACGTTTGGGTGTAAAGCTTCCATTGGAGGATCACAAACCCTGGCTCCGGGCGGACCGCGACAGGCTTGATAGGCTGGAATTCGATGTCTGGGTTCGCTAGCGGTAGCGGAGACTGGTTTGGAAAAAAATAAAAGCCAGAGAGAGAGAGAGAGTCGGCGTTAGAGGAAGACTTGGAAGTCTGCCGATCTTAGCCGGCGTTAGAGGAAGACTTCTAGCCCAACGAGCAAGTTGTGCACGAGAGCCGCTAATCATTCCATTCCATGGTGATGACCCGTTTTGACAGTCGGGGCAGTTGATAAATGGAGACCCATTGATATAGTATCTAATGGTCAATGAGTTCCCTCCGCCCCAGATTTTGTTAAATATTATATATATTCGTAACCATTTGAAAATCCTCCCATGCAGCAGCATGTAATTTAATTCAGCTTGAGGCACTTAGAACCCAATTCTTTACATTCCACGTGAATGTTTATCAGGAAACCAATAAAGAATAAATAAATGGAGCTCGAAAGGAATTTTTCTGAATCAAGGATTTATTTGGCTTGTGACTGAAACCGGAGTTGATTGAAATGAAAATTAGAATGTTCATACTCCCCTGCACGTATGCTTCGGCTCGTGATTAAAATCAAAATTGAAATGGCTGTTTGGTTAATTTAAAAAATAGGAATCGGAAACAATACAAATTTTCAATTTTACTCTTCAATTAAAAAAATCTTCAAAAATTATTTATTTTTATCTATTTCTAATATATTTATTTTATTTGATAATAAAAATTCAAATCAATGGATTTTAAATAAAACACTATTTATGAATTAGATTCTTTTAGGGGTGATGATTTTTTTATCAATTTAAAATTAAATAATATTACAAATACAACTTGCCACAGCATATTGTAAGACTTAAATTGCAAGCTTTGACGCAAACTGAATGCTCCATTCCCGAGCATCGTGTGGTCAAAATAAACCATGTTTGCTAGGTTGATTGCATTCATACCTTTTTTTTTTTTTTTGATAAACTATTACATTCATACTTTCAGCGCACCAAAAATCACACCCAGTATGCACCTGGGCCCATATCTGCTGGTTCGCGGAAAGTGAGTTCGTCGAACTTGCTCCCGACGCGACGA
Source organism: Cocos nucifera (assembly GCA_006176705.1). Taxonomy (NCBI): domain Eukaryota; kingdom Viridiplantae; phylum Streptophyta; class Magnoliopsida; order Arecales; family Arecaceae; genus Cocos; species Cocos nucifera. The sequence goes on from QRFJ01000073.1 coordinate 1,163,252, forward strand.
TAAGTCGTTAATGAAATCGAGGTCCGCTCCCACCGGGAGAATCGATTCGTGACCGCCGACTTCTTCTCCACCCGAAACGTCACGCTCCTTCTTCATACGTTGCAGTTTGAGTATTTTAGAGAAAACAGTTTATGTCGGTCATGTTTCCCATAGTGAAGTTTTTATGTGTTTCTCTTCTAAATTATCATCTCGGATACTCTTAACATGCTCTCGTTTCCTTATATTAGCAATTCACTCCCTCGATGATTTTGTGCTTTGGTTTACCATGAATTGTCACCTGCAAACAACCAATTTATTTATTTTTTAAAATTATTTATTTAATTTTTTTAATGATAAAAATTATTTATTATCAAAATTGATGATTTGATGGCTATTATTATTAGTTGTTATTATTATTTAATATTTATAAATAAATTTTTTATTATTTTTATTATATAGATATATATTTTTTATTATTATTTAATATTTATTATTATTTTATTGCTTTTATTTTTATTTTTTATATTTTTATCAAAATTGATGATGTGGTGCCTATTATTATTATTATTAAAAAATCTATTTTTTATTATTTAATATTTATTATTTTTATTATTATTTTTTATTATTTTTATTTGTTAATTGACTATACTTGTTTATAATCATATTACATGAATTTGTACTCAAATTATAAGATTTATATTCAAGTTATACAAGATAGTTCTTTGGTTACATAATCATTTGATTTGGTTATTCAGTTTTAATTTTTTTTAATTATTTATTTAATTTATTAAATTATTTATTTATTTTTTAATAATAAAAATTATTTATTATCAAAATTGATGATTAATTGGCTATTATTATTATTTAATACTTATTAATAATTTTTTATAATTTTTATTATTCAAATATATATTTTATTATTATTTAATTATTATTATTATATTATTTTTATTTCTATTTTTTTATTTTTTAATCAAAATTAATAATGTGGTGACTATTACTATTACTATTATTATTATTATGATAAAATATTTTTATTATTTAATAATAATAATAATTATTATTATTATTATTATTTATCAAAATTGATGATTCAATGGCTATTATTATTATTAGTAGTAGTAGTAATATAAAAAAATTGAAAAAATTATATTATTTTTTATTATTTTTTTTATTTTTATTTTTATTATTTTTTTATTTTTTATTTTTTTATTTTTTTTCTTCATCCTTCCCCTGCATGCCACAACACCCCCCCCGCCCTGTCGTGCGTCCAGCACCGCCCCCTGCCTCCCTTCCCTCCATGGCCTCCCGTCTGTTGTACGTCCAATACCGCCCCCCAGCCATGCTCCCCTCCCCTCCACGTCGCCTCCCCTCCGGCAGCGTCGCTGCTCCACACTCCCCTCCCCCACGGTCCCTTCCCCTCATGGCTCCCGTCCGTTGCACGTCTAACACCGCCCCCCGACCACCCTTCCCTCTGTGTGCCCCCGACCGCAATCTACCCCCCGCTCCATCGGGATTGCTGCTCCACGCTCCCCTTCCCCGCCGCCCCCCCGTGGCTTCCTGCCTGTTGCGTCATTGGCACTGCCCCTCGAGTCCCTACCTATCACACCACTGGCACTGCTCTCCCGAACCTCTGCCTATCGTGCCATAGCATTGCCCCTCGACTACGCTCTCCTGCCCTCTGCACCCCCCTCCCCCCGCAGCCCCGATCGCCTTCTCTACGATGCCATTGCACGTCCCTTATGGCCGTACTACTCGTTAAAGGATAATTCTGTTATTTTATGGACGGTAGATGGTTTACATCTAAAAAATTTGAAGATTAAAAATAAATTCCGGAGTAACCTAAGATTTATTAGATAATATTTTCTATTTTCGACGACCTTGCAAACGAGAATGTCTTTCACAACCACCATACAACAAGCAAATTTAGCAGCTAAACTTACTCTTTTAAAAACTTTAGATAGATGCATGATGTGTGCTCCATTGTGTTGTGCGGTGAAGGGCAGAAAGAAATTAAAGAAAAATTTGAAGACTGCTGATCACCTGGTCTTTCGAAATCTCTTTAGTTTATTTAAACCTGCAAACTCGGCAAATTCAGTATAATTATCACAAAAGCAGTTCAAAGTACAAATGATATATTATGATAACTCTCTCTCTCTCTCTCTTCTTGCTTCGTATTGCCCTATGTCACACCCGTATGCTACCGCTGATGGTGTTTTCCCTGCCTAGTCTATTGAGAGTAGTCAACGAGTTGGATTCGGATCAAAACTTGACTATTCAGATTCAAACCTGATTTTAGTTACTAATATTGATACCGAACTTGAATCCGAATATCCAATGAATCTGATCTTGAAGTATCAGATTCGAACCTTAATGGATTTCAGATATTCGGATCCAGTTTCGAAACTCGAAATAGAGAGAGAGATTGAGAGGGAGGGAACGGTCACTTGCCGACTGCCGGTAAGAAAGACTAAGAGAAGAAGAGAGGGAGATCGAGAGAGGGGGAGAGGAAGGAAGGGGTCTGGCCTCGCCACCGTCGTCGATGAGAAAGATTTGAGGGAGATCGAGAGAGGAAAAAAGGTAGGGAGGAGATCCCTGGTCCCTCGCCGCCGTCTCCGATGAGAGAGATCGAGAGAGAGAGAGAGAGAGGGAGGGAGGGAGGGAGGGGGTCTTAGGTCCGACCTCACCGATGAGGAAGATCGAGAGAGGGAGAGGGAGAGAGGGAGGGAGGGGTCCGACCTCGCCGTCGTCGCCAACGAGGGAGATCGAGAGAGGAAGAGAGGGAGGGAGGGGTCCGACCTCATCGCCACCGTCGCCAGACGAGGGAGATTCAAAGGGAGATCGAGAGAGGGAGAGAGAGAGGGAGGGATCCGACCTCGCTAGCGAGGGAGCCGATGAGGGAGATCGGGCATGGTCCTTCGAAAGATCGAAGGGGGTGCGAGCGAGATCAAGGTTCGACCGCGGTCCGCCGACGAGGAGATCTCACGGTCGAGAGGGAGAGGCGAGGGGAGGTGCCATCGGGAGACAGAGAGAGAGCCATCGGGAGATAGAGGGAGAGAGGGGTTTAAGGGTTTTGAATAATTTTAGACCATTGGATATTTGATCCAACGACTCAAAATATTTTTTTTATATTTATATATATATATTATTATTATATTATATTATATATATAATTTAGGTTCCGGATCTATCGGGTCTAGATACTAAATATCCAGACCCTATTCATTTATATCATGGTTTATCGGGTCCGAATTCGGGTTTGGATAATGGGTCCAATACTAGTACCAGATTCGAACCCGTCGGATAAATACCTGTGGGTCTCGGGTTTGGATCCGACCCGTTGATAGCCCTAATTGAGAGTGGGCTGCATCCATGTCCGTTCGTAGGGTCTACCATATGAGGATGGAATGGACGAATCTGGAGGTTTGGGTGTAGGAGTTCCTCCCACATATGGTTCAGCACAAAGCCGGGTTTCGGGCAGACTATTACATCCTTTTGGGGTGGAGGCTGGTTTGGAAAAAATTAAAAGCTAGAGAGAGAGAGTATGAGGACTACATAGAGGAAAAAATTCTAATGAAAAACTATTGCAAACAAGGGCTCGATCTTTTTGATCTATGAGTCGCACGTGAGGTATTATCCTCATGTGGAAAGATATATTCCTTCCTTATAAACACGAGTCTCCCTTAACTCATAATTAATGTGGGATTAATAGAGTCCTCCATCTTATTAAAACCAAACCACAATAGAGCCCTCCAGTCAAGGATGGACTCAACTACGTATGGTCTGAGAAGCTCCATAGTCAGTAGGGGTGGACCCTTGTCCCAACCTGGCACGCTATTATTATGGACAAGAGCTCGATCTTTTTGATCCATGGGTCGCACGTGAGGTATTATTCGCTATGACCCACTAGCTTCATGATTTTGCTCTTTAAAAGGTATCTCATGTGGAAAGATTTATTTCTTCCTTATAAGCATGAGTTTTTTTTGACTCACAATCAATATGGAACTAATAAAGTTCTCTATTTTATTAAAATCATAACAAAAATTATGCTCGTATAAAAAGCTGGACTAGCTCTCATTTTTCACCCATCTTAACCTCTCTTTCTTAATGGTGTTTGCCAAGGGCGAGAGAGCATGCTCATATTTATAGGAATGAATACACTAGTCGAGTTGGATGGAAGGTACCTATGATTGAAATTTCAGAGTCTTGGCCAAATGGGAATTGGCAAAACTTGGAAGCCCGCTGACCTTATCTGTTACAAGAAGACTTCTAGCCCAACGAGAAGCCTGTGCATGAGAGCCACTAATCATTCCTTAGTGATGCCCAATTTTGAAAGTCGGGAGAGTTGATAAATTGGGAGTCATTGATATTGTTGCTCCTGATCTTTTGGCCTAAGATTGGCCATTGAGAAACTTGTGGCTGAGAAAGTACTATCACTGGAGCTTCACCCGATCTCCTGCACAGAAGTCCTCATCGGGGTATTCTCCGCTGAAGACCCTCCGATGCTCAAGTTAGAAGACTGAAGAACAAAGAGAGGAGAGAGCTTCAAATTGAGTACGTATTTGGAGGATCCCAGAGCCCCTTTATTTATAGAAGAGGAATTGGAGTCGTATCCATCTCGAACTCTAATAATCTTCCGAATTTGTCGGACCAGATTGATTCGGAAGACGTTTTTTCTTTTCTAAAAGATGGGATCACGGAGGACTCCTTCTTTATCCAAACTTTTTCAATTTGAAGAAAAGAGGTGGAGATATTTCGGTAATACACGACCTATATAAGGTCATACAAAACCGACGTTTAAGGCATGCAGAGCTCCAACATTGGTCATTCGAGATTGATCGATAAAGTACGATCTATATCTGATAGGTTGGTTGTGAATAGCTTATCACCAGTTAATTCGAAGAAGACCATCTTGGGAGATAGCTCGTCCAATAATGAACTATGGTGGGTCCAAAATAGCCGGCCTATAACGAATTGCTCTCAAAAATTAATCGACCTTGTACAATCTATGGCGAATCATTGGTAAACAAGCAACCTGCCACAGAAGGGGTATTGGTCGGGGATGGACAAGCAGCGATCGATCATCTTAGGATGACTTATCATAATATGTCGGCAAAAGTCGATGAATATTGGGCCGAGAATGAGCTATAACCAATCCACAACAATTGCCCCCCACTCACAAGGCCGAGCTATGATTGCTCGATCGATGTGAGTATTTTTTCGAAGCCAAGGCCAATCTTTACAAGGAGGTCATGTTGCCATGTGCCGATGATCGGTGTTGTGAAGAAACTTGTAGAAGACCATCAGTCTTCAAATCCAATCATCCATCAGCTCAATCCACGATCGTCTGCTTTGGCTAATCAACTACTACCATTTGGCAAAGATCCGGAGGGGTTAGTAATTCGATAATAGATCGAAATCATCCAGATCTTCTATAAATAGGGGTCGTTGTCATTTCCATTTTTTACTATTGCTGTTGCTAAGGGAAGAGCTCTAGTACTTCGCACTTGTGAAGGGATTGCTCGATCGAGGTTGATCTTTCATCAACCTCATTCTTGTTCCTCTATTATTCGGCCACAGCACTCCCATAGGTTAGTTCTTTTTCACCCAAAATGAGTGAACCAAGCTTGTCCCTAGCCACCTGGAGTATGGGTGACAATTCGAGAGATGAGGATTGTGAGTCTGAGGTAACCGATTCTTCGAGTAGGTCCAAAGAATAAGAAATCTTGGACTATGGTCCTTTCAGAGTTAACTCCTCCCGCACCCTCGAGGACTTGGATTTTATTAGATTAAAGTATCAAATTCCAGATGATTTTAGGTAAGGGTTGCTAATCTTAGGGAGCGAATAGCTCTTCCTCGTCCAAGCCGGATAGGTGTTTACGAAGAATCCTTGAAGGCCGGCCTCAGACTACCCCTTCATTTTCTAGTTGTCGAATTCTTGAATCTATTTAGGATAAGTCTTTGTAGCTTGGCACCGAACTCCTGACAGTAAATTTTAGGTTTTTTTATCCACTGTCTCCTCCTCGGGGTCGAACCTATCTCCCAATTTTTTTGAGATTGCTTTGCATTGAAAGGGCATCCTATAGAGCTTGGATAGTGGTATGCCTCTCCTCGGAAGGGACGTTGTCCCTTCCGAGGTGCTCCTTCCTCAATGCATAATTGGAAGGAGCGCTTCTTTTTTGTCTCGATCGAGCAATCCTGAGGCTTCAACATATTTTGCGGTCAACTCCATAGGTCAGCGGTCAAAGCTCCAACATTATCCAACACTGAGGAAGAGACAATAGCTCAGCTTTTCTCTTCCATCCCTCCTCCATTGTCCAAACTCCTCGTTGAGGAAAATTTATTCATGATCAAATTGATTTCGATAGATCCGAAGAGTAAGTTGAATTTTTGCTTGGCTTGATTTTACTCTTGTTTTTCTTTTCATTCATATGTTCTCATGGTGCTCATCTCGTCTTTTTCACAGCAATGAACTGAGCCAATCTTGAGACTCTTCATTGGGCTGCAAAGAAGAGGAAAGCAAGCATGACCCCTAACCCCCAAATGCGGTGAATAGAGACCATTCTTGCTCAGCCCACTGCAGGGTGCTCCTCAGCTCCGAGCGATGAGCCAAGAAGGGAATCTTCGGTGCCAACAAAAGCAGTGGTGCCTCTCCGATCAATAGCTCTAAGGGATTCAGTCCCCTGAGCCTCTACCTCAACATCCCATCGAAATTCGGGCAGGTCCCAAATTTCTATTCGTATGTCATCACGAGTGGTTGATGTAGCACCCGAAGCTTCCACCCCGGTCGAGGAACCGCTTGATGTCGAGGCCCAAGACAATAGGAGTGGCCTCAACGATTATCGAGTAGCTTGGTTCCTGATCCAATCTATTCTCCTGCCCGCCGATGTCCAAGCCATGGATGACAAAGGGGGGCGCTTTTCGAGTCCATGACTCATATGATTCTCTACTGGGTAAGTGATGATCTATTATTCCTCGATCTTATTGTTCAGCATTTTGGTTGTGTTGACTTTCTTCTCTCTCTCTCTCTCTCCTTCTTCTCTCTCTCTCTCTTTTTCTTTTTTTAAGCTCGCCCATCACTTGGATCACTTTTTCGATGTAATGCACGAAACTCGATGCATTTTGAGGGAGGCCGAGGAGAAGGCCAATCAGGCAAATAGGAGGGCTGATGATGCCGAGCTCTCCAAGCTGAAGGCCGAGGAGGAGCTGAGGAAGGAGGTGGAATGATTGAATTATGAACTCCTCAAAGTTCGATCTGATTATGAAGCTCGGCTGGACACCGAGAAGAAGTATGAGAAGAAGTTGGAGGCCTCCAATATCGCCGCCGTCAAAGCTTTTAAGTCTTCAGCTGAGCTTTGAGACATAAAGTCGAAGTTCAATTCACTTTCTCATCTGCAAGGGGTCGAGGACACAAAAGCAAAATTGAAGAAGTGTCTTCCTAACTTTGACCTCGGGCTTCTTGAATCAGATGGTGAAGAGACGATCAATGAGGGTGGGGAAGGAGAAATCTGCATTGAGGACCTGTTTAGCCCGACCCGCGAAGATCTGATGGCCGAGGATGCTGCACCTACTCCACCTTCAGCCGTGATTGTTCTATCCGACCATGCCGAGGTCAGTGAATTTCAGGCTTCTGATGGAGCCTAGTGTAGCCTTGCTCGGGCATGTTCAAGCTTTTTGATTGGTCGGCCTTTTTTGTTCAACCTCGACATTCGCCAAGGTATTTTTATATAGGATCGATCAATTTTTGTAAATACCTTTTTCTTAAATGAATGCATATTTCTCTTTCAAGTCGTTGAGGTCGGTCGTTTTGAATGAATGTTGTTAATCTACTCGGTAGGCCTTTTGGTTGCCTTAAGAACGTAAGTCGATAGAATTTCAAGACGATCAATATGAGGGTGTATTTAGAAGCAGATAGGGCCGCAGATAACATAGACACACCTGAAATTTTGGTTGAGGAACAGGGGGATATTTGGGGATGTTTCATTCCTTAGTCGTGGCCGAGAAACCCGCTATAGCGACTCGTTTGGAGGCAAGTTGTGTTCCTCGGCCATGGCCGAGGAACGCACGATGTTGACTTGTTTGGAGATGAGTTCCATTCCTCGATTGTGGTCAAGGAATGCGCTACGATGATCCATATGGAGATGAGTTCTGTTCCTTGGCTATGGTTAAGAAACGCACAATGGCGATTTTTGAAGTCACATTTCTTTCCTCGACCGTGGCCAAGAAACGCGTGATGGCGATTTTTGAAGATGCATTTCATACCGCAGCTATAATCGAGGAATGTGTGATGGCAATTTTTGAAGTCGCATTCCGTTCCTCGATCGTGGTCGAGGAACGCACAATGATGATTCATATGGAGACATGTTTCGTTTCTCGATCGTGGCCAAGGAACACACGATCATGATTTTTGAAGTTGCATTCCATTCCTCAGCTGTAACCGAGGAACATGTGATGGCAATTTTTTAAATCACATTTCATTCCTCGATTGTGGTTGAGGAATATGCGATGGCAATTTTTGGAGATGCATTTTATTCCTCGATCGTAGCCAAGAAATACGTGGCGGAGACTTGATTGGGGATGCATTTCATTCCTCGGCTACACTCGGATGTAGCCGAGGAATGCACGACAAAGACGTGACGCATTCTGTTCCTCGACCGTAGCTGAAGAATGCATGGTGGAGATCGTTAGAGATGCATTTCATTCCTCGACCATAGCCGATGAATGCGCAGTGGAGATCATTCTATTCTTTGGCCGTAGTTGAGGAACATGCAGTGGAGATCATCGAAGATGCATTCCGTTCCTCGACCATAGCTGAGGAACGTGCGGTGGAGATCATCAAAGACACATTCCATTCTACAACCGTAGTCAAGGAATGTGCGATGGAGACTCAATTGGAGTTGCATTCCGTTCCATGATCCTAGTTGAGGAACGCACGACAGAGACTTCAAAAGATTGATGCTGCAAAAGATCATTATTTATTATTAAAGAATAAATCAAAATAAAAGTTACAGTTCAAAGATAATATCTATGCAAGTTATCGGCATTTCATGTCCTTGAGATCAAAGTTTAGTCCAGTCAACAAAGATGGTAAACATTCGGTTGAACTATTTTAGCCACTCGGTAGGGATCTTTTCAATTTTGTGATAGCTTCGACCACTCGGTTGGATGAGAGACTTCAACTCGATGAAGAACTAATTATCCGACCATAAATGATTTTTCTTTAACTCGAGAATTATAATACCAAGCTACTCTCTATTGATAGTTGACTATCCGGATCCAAGCTCGTTCTCAAGTTTCTTCCAATAGATCTAAATTTGCCCTTATTCCAAAAGAGTTGCCATCCTCATCAAATTCTTCTACTCGGAGTGTAGGTAGACCAATCTCCAAAAGTATCATAGCTTTTATTCCGAAGGCTAACATAAAGGATGTCTCTTTGGTCAGAACTCGTTGGGTTGTACAATATGCCCAGAGGACATTATATAGTTCTTTGACTCATAATCCCTTAGCCTGGCCGAGATGAGCTTCTAAACCCTACAAGAAAGTTTTGTTCATCACTTCGGCTTTATCGTTGCTCTGAGGATGATCTACTGATATTAGCCCGTGTAAAATTTCGAAGTCATTGTAGAATCTTGTAAACCTTGGGTTGTCAAATTATCACCCATTGTTGGTTATGATAGCTCATGGCAAACTGAATTAACAAATAATTGACTTTCAGACAAAATCCTAAACTTTGGCTTCAATAATAGTTGCCAGAGCTTTAGCCTCCATCCATTTAGTAAAGTAGTCAATTGTGACTAGCAAAAACTTCTTCTATGCTGCAGCAATAGAAAATGGTCTGAGGATGTCCATTCCCTATTGAGCGAAAGGCCAAGAGATCATGATCAAGGCTAATGGAGTCGAAGGTCAGCGCTGAATGTTGGAGGTCATTTGGCATTAATCATATTTGTTCACCAAGTTGGCTGTATCTTTCTACATGGTCGACCAGAAATACCTGCCTCATTATCTTGTGGGTGTGGGCCTTGTCCCTCAGGTGATTGCCGCAAATTTTTTCATGAACTTCTCGTAGGACATAATCAACTTCCGAGGGATAAAGGCACCTGAGTAAATGTAGCACTACTATAAAAAAGGACTATGGCAGTGATTTGTAACCACTATCATAGCCTACAAAATTACTGCCATAGGCTATGACAGCGATTTTCTAACTATTGCTACTGCGATCGTCGCCGTAGCTCTATGGCAACGATTGTTGCAGTGGTTGTTAAAACTGCTGCCATAGATAATCTATTGCAGTGATTTATAAATCACTATAATAGATCAATCTATCGCAGTGGTTATGTAACCACTGTCATAGAATATCTATAGCAGCGATTTCTTAACCACTGTCATAGATCTAGTGTAGTGGTTGGCACCGAACCTATGGCAGCGATTGGTACGAATATGACAGCGGTTATAAAATTGCTGTCGTAGATCTTGAATAATTTTAAAAAATAAAACTTTTATTTTTTATATATTTTACCTGATAAATATAGATATATAATATAAAAAAATATAATAAACATAAAAAATTATTTTGAAATACTAAAATTTTATTACCAAATAAAATTTATTATAATATTTTTTAGAAAAATAAAATATATCAAAAGTCTCCTAAATCTACATCATCATATCATCGTCGTCATCGAAAGTCGAAGCCAGAGTCGGAGCTGGAATGCGGACCAATATATTCTCAAAGCTCATGACTCTAAAATGCATACTGAGCGTCGACATCATATCTCTCATGATGTCCTCTAGATGAGATGCATGCTCCTCAGCCCGATCTGCCTGCATCGTAGCATGATCTGGCTGTGCCAATGCCTCCTCAAGCTCCTTCTGACTGACGACATCGAAAGTCTATGAGAAGACGCTCGTCTCGGACCAGTAGCTCATCGACGTGTGTCCGAACCTGCATCGGATCCTCTCAGAGTGCTCAGGCCCTAAGACCTGAGATAAATGGTCATGAGGCCCAGAGGTATCCGAGCCCTCACTCGCGAGCGCATCTAACTGATCCTATAATTATAAATTAAAATAAAATTTTATAAGAAATACTATAATACTAATCATATATACTAATATATTTAATACTTACAAAAATATGTTTGATTACGACGTTCATCAGCCTGCTTGTCTTGTCCGTGTGGTTGGATCAAAAGATCTCGCTATGGCTGGACATCACTCCATCTCTCATCAGCTATAATAAAAAATAAATTTATCAGAAAGATAATAAAAAATATAAATTTAATTTATCTAGTAAGATTTAGAATTAATTACCTCTCTATACACACGACTGGCCATAGACTCGTGGCCTAGAGTGTGCGTATACTCCTAGGCTGCACGATTCTTTCGATTCTAATGGAAGATAGCCTAACAAGTATTCAAATAAATAATAAATATTTTAAAAAATATTTAAATAAAATTTTAAGCATATTAAAAAATTTAAAAGTTAGAAATTTTACCTTGAACTCCTGACTCCATCAGTGTCTAACCATCCTCTCTCACTGACTTGGAGGATAGTTTTGTATCTAGAAAATAAGCTCCTCCGAAGTGTCTCATTAGTGCTCGAGCCATCCTCTATGGAGCTTGACCTTGTAATCCCGATACAACTTCTCGATCTTCTTCAGTCGGACATCTCGAGCCCTCTCATGATTGAAAAAGTCGTACCTTCTCTATATAAATTTATCAAAAATTAATTATAAAATTATTCTAATCAAACATACATAGTGTAAACATATAAAATACATAAATATAACTAAGATGCATGTACTTACCCATATCTCCTTTCATATCCGATCCCTGATGGCAACATCCATCAAACGTCAGTCTCTGGACTCTATGGGAATGATGTTTGATCGTCTCACAAGCACTCCAAAAAAGGAATGCATCTCTCGCATGGTCTTCCCTATCGACGTCTCCTCCGCATCATACTACACCATCATCTGATGCTGGCGGTTCCACATGTGTGCCATGCGTATGGAATCGCAAAATATTCAGTTGGATGATGCACCTGCAATGCAAATACGTTATGCAAATATATAAGTGTACAAATACTGTATAAAAAATAAAGTTATGCTAATATAATAAAAATATACACTCAGATGCCTACGACGGTAGAGGCTCAACTGTTGGTGGAGTAGATGCCATCGATGGAGTGCATGCCGTGAAGAAAAATTCTGATTTTTCGGATCATGTTCATTCAGATCTGATCGAATCAAGAGATGTTTCAAAAATTTTTCTCTTTGATAGAGATGAGGAGGAGGGAGGGGGTCTTATGGTCGACCTCACCGATGAGGAAGATCGAGAGAGGGAGAGGGAGGAGGGAGGGAGGGGTCGAACCTCGCCGTCGTCGCCAACGAGGGAGATCGAGAGAGAGAAGAGAGGGAGGAGGGTGTCCGGCCTCGCCACCGTCGCCGACGAGGGAGATCAAAGAGGAGGATCGAGAGAGGGAGAGAGAGAGGGAGGGATCCGACCTCGCTAGCGAGGGAGCCGATGAGGGAGATCGGGATGGTCCTTTCGAAAGATCGAAGGGGTGCGAGCGAAGATCAAGGTTCGACCGCGGTCCGCCGACGAGGAGATCTCACGGTCGAGAGGCGAGAGGTGCCATCGGGAGACAGAGAGAGAGAGGAGATAGAGGAGAGAGGGGTTTAAGGGTTTTGAATAATTTTAAGACCATTGGATATTTGATCCAACGACTCAAAATATTTTTTTTTATATTTATATATATATATTATTATTTTATATTATATTATATATATAAATTTAGGTTCCGGATCTATCGGGTCTAGAATACTAAATATCCAGACCCTATTCATTTATATCATGGTTTATCGGGTCCGAATTCGGGTTTGGTAATGGGTCCAAATACTAGTACCAGAATTCGAACCCGTCGGATAAATACCTGTGGGTCTCGGGTTTGGATCCGACCCGTTGATAGCCCTAATTGAGAGTGGGCTGCATCCATGTCCGTTCGTAGGTCTACCATATGAGGATGAATGGACGAATCTGAGGTTTGGGTGTAGGAGTTCCTCCACATATGGTTCAGCACAAAGCCGGGTTTCGGGCAGACTATTACATCCTTTTGGGTGGAGGCTGGTTTGGAAAAAATTAAAAGCTAGAGAGAGGAGTATGAGGACTACATAGAGGAAAAAATTTCTAATGAAAAACTATTGCAAACAAGGGCTCGATCTTTTTGATCTATGAGTCGCACGTGAGGTATTATCCTCATGTGGAAAGATATATTCCTTCCTTATAAACACGAGTCTCCCTTAACTCATAATTAATGTGGGATTAATAGAGTCCTCCATCTTATTAAAACCAAACCACAATAGAGCCCTCCAGTCAAGGATGGACTCCAACTACGTATGGTCTGAGAAGCTCCATAGTCAGTAGGGGTGGACCCTTGTCCCAACCTGGCACGCTATTATTATGGACAAGAGCTCGATCTTTTTGATCCATGGTCGCACGTGAGGTATTATTCGCTATGACCCACTAGCTTCATGATTTTGCTCTTTAAAAGTATCTCATGTGGAAAGATTTATTTCTTCCTTATAAGCATGAGTTTTTTTTGACTCACAATCAATATGGAGAACTAATAAAGTTTCTCTATTTTATTAAAATCATACAAAATTATGCTCGTATAAAAAGCTGGACTAGCTCTCATTTTTCACCCATCTTAACCTCTCTTCTTAATGTGTTTGCCAAGGGCGAGAGAGCATGCTCATATTTATAGGAATGAATACACTAGTCGAGTTGGATGGAAGGTACCTATGATTGAAATTTCAGAGTCTTGGCCAAATGGGAATTGCAAAACTTGGAAGCCCGCTGACCTTATCTGTACAAGAAGACTTCTAGCCCAACGAGAAGCCTGTGCATGAGAGCCACTAATCATTCCTTAGTGATGCCCAATTTGAAAGTCGGGAGAGTTGATAAATTGGGAGTCATTGATATTGTTGCTTCCTGATCTTTTGGCCTAAGTTGGCCATTGAGAAACTTGTGGCTGAGAAAGTACTATCACTGGAGCTTCACCCGATCTCCTGCACAGAAGTCCTCTCGGGGTATTCTCCGCTGAAGACCCTCTCGATGCTCAGTTAGAAGACTGAAGAACAAAGAGAGGAGAAGAGCTCAAATGAGTACGTAATTTGGAGGATCCCAGAGCCCTTATTTATAGAAGAGGAATTGAGTCGTATCCATCTCGAACTCTAATAATCTTCCGAATTTGTCGGACCAGATTGATTCGGAAGCTTTTTCTTTTTCTAAAAGATGGGATCAGGAGGACTCCTTCTTTATCCAAACTTTTTCAATTTGAAGAAAAGAGGTTGGAGATATTTCGTAATACACGACCTATATAAGGTCATACAAAACGACGTTTAAGGCATGCAGAGCTCCAACATTGGTCATTCGAGATTGATCGATAAAGTACGATCTATATCTGATAGGTTGGTTGTGAATAGCTTATCACCAGTTAACTTGGAAGAAGACCATCTTGGGAGATAGCTCGTCCAATAATGAACTATGGTGGGTCCAAAATAGCCGGCCTATAACGAATTGCTCTAAAAAATTAATCGACCTTGTACAATCTATGGCGAATCATTGGTAAACAAGCAACCTGCCACAGAAGGGGTATTGGTCGGGGATGGACAAGCAGCGATCGATCATCTTAGGATGACTTATCATAAATATGTCGGCAAAAGTCGATGAATATTGGGCCGAGAATGAGCTATAACCAATCCACAACAATTGCCCCCCACTCACAAGGCCGAGCTATGATTGCTCGATCGTGTGAGTATTTTTTCGAAGCCAAGGCCAATCTTTACAAGGAGGTCATGTTGCCATGTGCCGATGATCGGTGTTGTGAAGAAACTTGTAGAAGACCATCAGTCTTCAAATCCAATCATCCATCAGCTCAATCCACGATCGTCTGCTTTGGCTAATCAACTACTACCATTTGGCAAAGATCCGGAGAGGGGTTAGTAATTCGATAATAGATCGAAATCATCCAGATCTTCTATAAATAGGGGTCGTTGTCAATTTCCATTTTTACTATTGCTGTTGCTAAGGGAGAGCTCTAGTACTTCGCACTTGTGAAGGGATTGCTCGATCGAGGTTGATCTTTCATCAAACCTCATTCTTGTTCCTCTATTAATTCGCCACAGCACTCCCATAGGTTAGTTCTTTTTCACCACAAAATGAGTGAACCAAGCTTGTCCCTAGCCACCTGGAGTATGGGTGACAATTCGAGAGATGAGGATTGTGAGTCTGAGGTAACCGATTCTTCGAGTAGGTCCAAAGAATAAGAAATCTTGGACTTATGGTCCTTTCAGAGTTAACTCCTCCCGCACCCTCGGGACTTGGATTTTATTAAGATTAAAGTATCAAATTCCAGATGATTTTAGGTAAGGTTGCTAATCTTAGGGAGCGAATAGCTCTTCTCGTCCAAGCCGGATAGTGGTTTACGAAGAATCCTTGAAGGCGGCCTCAGACTACCCTTCATTTTCTAGTTGTCGAATTCTTGAATCTATTTAAGGATAAGTCTTTGTAGCTTGGCACCGACTCCTGACAGTAAATTTTAGTTTTTTTATCCACTGTCTCCTCCTCGGGGTCGAACCTATTCTCCAATTTTTTTGAGATTGCTTTGCATTGAAAGGCATCTATAGAGCTTGGATAGTGGTATGCCTCTCCTCGGAAGGGACGTTGTCCCTTCCGAGGTGCTCCTTCCTCAATGCATTATTGGAAGGAGCGCTTCTTTTTTTGTCTCGATCGAGCAATCCTGAGGCTTCAACATATTTTGCGGTCAACTCCATAGGTCAGCGGTCAAAGCTCCAACATTATCCAACACTGAGGAAGAGACAATAGCTCAGCTTTCTTTCCATCCCTCCTCCATTGTCCAAACTCCTCGTTGAGGAAAATTTATTCATGATCAAATTGATTTCGATAGATCCGAAGAGTAATGTTGAATTTTTGCTTGGCTTGATTTTACTCTTGTTTTTCTTTTCATTCATATGTTCTCATGGTGCTCATCTCGTCTTTTTCACAGCAATGAACTGAGCCAATCTTTGAGAACTCTTCATTGGGCTGCCAAGAAGAGGAAAGCAAGCATGACCCTAACCCCAAATGCGGTGAATAGAGACCATTCTTGCTCAGCCACATGCAGGGTGCTCCTCAGCTCCGACGATGAGCCAAGAAGGGAATCTTCGGTGCAACAAAAGCAGTGTGCCTCTCCGATCAATAGCTCTAAGGGATTCAGTCCCTGCCTCTACCTCAACATCCATCGAAATTCGGGCAGGTCCCAAATTTCTATTCGTATGTCATCACGAGTGGTTGATTGTAGCACCCGAAGCTTCCACCCCGTCGAGGAACCGCTTGAATGTCGAGGCCCAAGACAATAGGAGTGGCCTCAACGATTATCGAGTAGCTTGGTTCCTGATCCAATCTATTCTCCTGCCCGCCGATGTCCAAGCCATGGATGACAAAGGGGGGCGCCTTTTCGAGTCATGACTCATATGATTCTCTACTGGGTAAGTGATGATCTATTATTCCTCGATCTTATTGTTCAGCATTTTGGTTGTGTTGACTTTCTTCTCTCTCTCTCTCTCTCCTTCTTCTCTCTCTCTCTCTTTTTCTTTTTTAAAGCTCGCCATCACTTGGATTACTTTTTTCGATGTAATGCACGAAACTCGATGCATTTTGAGGAGGCCGAGGAGAAGGCAATCAGGCAAATAGGAGGGCTGATGATGCCGAGCTCTACCAAGCTGAAGGCCGAGGAGGAGCTGAGGAAGGAGGTGAATGATTGAATTATGAACTCCTCAAAGTTCGATCTGATTATGAGTCGGCTGGACACCGAGAAGAAGTATGAGAAGAAGTTGGAGGCCTCCAATATCGCCGCCGTCAAAGCTTTTAAGTCTTCAGCTGAGCTTTGAGACATAAAGTCGAAGTTCAATTCACTTTCTCATCTGCAAGGGGTCGAGGACACAAAAGCAAAATTGAAGAAAGTGTCTTCCTAACTTTGACCTCGGCTTCTTGAATTCAGATGGTGAAGAGACGATCAATGAGGGTGGGAAGGAGAAATCTGCATTAGAGACCTGTTTAGCCCGACCCGCGAAGATCTTGATGGCCGAGATGCTGCACCTACTCCACCTTCAGCCGTGATTGTTCTATCCGACCATGCCGAGGTCAGTGAATTTCAGGCTTCTGATGGAGCCTAGTTGTAGCCTTGCTCGGGCATGTTCAAGCTTTTGATTTGTCGGCCTTTTTTGTTCAACCTCGACATTCGCCAAGGTATTTTATATAGGATCGATCAATTTTTGTAAATACCTTTTTCTTAAATGAACAACTTTCAAGTCTCAGGTCGGTCGGTTGAATGAATGTTGTTAATCTACTCGGTAGGCCTTTTGGTTGCCTTAAGAACGTAAGTCGATAGAATTTCAAGACGATCAATATGAGGGTGTATAGAAGCAGATAGGGCGCAGATAACATAGACACACCTGAAATTTTGGTTGAGGAACGGGGATATTTGGGGATGTTTCATTCTTAGGCCGAAGAAAACCCGCTATAAGCGACTCGTTTGGAGGCAAGTTGTGTTCCTCGGCCATGGCCGAGGAACGCACGATGTTGACTTGTTTGAAGAGTATTCCATTCCTCTTGTGGTCAAGGAATGCGCTACATGATCCATAGGAGATGAGTTCTGTTCCTTGGCTATGGTTAAGAAACGCACAATGGCGATTTTTGAAGTCACATTTCTTTCCCGACCGTGGCAGAAACGCTGAGGCGAAAAGTGCATAACGCAGCTATAATCGTAGAATGTGTGATGCAATTTTTGAAGTCGCATTCCGTTCCTCGATCGTGTCGAGGAACGCACAATGATGATTCTATATGGAGACATGTTTCGTTTCTCGATCGTGGCCAAGGAACACACGATCATGATTTTTGAAGTTGCATTCATTCCTCAGCTGTACCAGGAACATGTGATGGCAATTTTTTAAATCACATTTCATTCCTCGAATTGTTGGTTGAGGAATATGGGCGAAATTTTGGAGATGCATTTTATTCCTCGATCGTAGCCAAGAAATACGTGGCGGAGACGAGGGATGCATTTCATTCCTCGGCTACACTCGGATGTAGCAGGAATGCACGACAAAGACGTGACGCATTCTGTTCCTCGACCGTAGCTGAAGAATGCATGGTGGAGACGTTAGATGATTTCATTCCTCGACCATAGCCGATGAATGCGCGGAGATCATTCTATTCTTTGGCCGTAGTTGAGGAACATGCAGAGGATCATCGAAGATGCATTCCGTTCCTCGACCATAGCTGAGGAACGTGCGTGGGAGATCATCAAAGACACATTCCATTCTACAACCGTAGTCAAGAATGTGCGATGGAGACTCAATTGGAGTTGCATTCCGTTCCATGATCTATGAGGAACGCACGACAGGAGACTTCAAAAGATTGATGCTGCAAAAGATCATTATTATTATTAAAGAAAACAAAAATAAAAAAGTTACAGTTCAAAGATAATATCTATGCAAGTTATCGGCATTTCATGTCCTTGAGATCAAAGGTTAGTCCAGTCAACAAAGATGGTAAACATTCGGTTGAACTATTTTAGCCACTCGGTAGGGATCTTTCAATTTTGTGATAGCTTCGCACTCGGTTGGATGAGAGACTTCAACTCGATGAGAAACTAATATCCGACCATAAATGATTTCCGAACTCTATAATACCAAGCTACTCTCTATTGATAGTTGACTATCCGGATCAAGCTCGTTCTCAGTTTCTTCCAATAGATCTAAATTTGCCCTTATTCCAAAAGAGTTGCCATCCTCATCAAATTCTTCTACTCGGAGTGTAGGTAGACCAATCTCCAAAAGTATCATAGCTTTTATTCCGAAGGCTAACATAAAGGATGTCTCTTTGGTCAGAATCGTTGGGTTGTACAATATGCCCAGAGGACATTATATAGTTCTTTGACTCATAATCCCTAGCCTGGCCGAGATGAGCTTCTAAACCTACAAGAAAGTTTTGTTCATCACTTCGGCTTTATCGTTGCTCTGAGGATGATCTACTGATATTAGCCCGTGTAAAAATTTCGAAGTCATTGTAGAATCTTGTAAACCTTGGTTGTTCAAATTATCACCCATTGTTGGTTATGATAGCTCATGGCAAACTGAATTAACAAAATAATTGACTTTCAGACAAAATCCTAAACTTTGGCTCAATAATAGTTGCCAGAGCTTTAGCCTCCATCCATTTAGTTGGGAGGGATGGGTTCGGCCTCACCGCCGTCATCGATGAGAGAGATTGAGAGAGGAAGAGAGGGAGTGATTGAGGGGATGGCACACAGCCGAGCTGGCTCGGATACGCAGCCGAGCCAGCTTGGGTCGTGATCGAACTAGCTAGGGGAGGACCCTAGCCAGATGTCTCAGGCATAAAGTTGGCTCGACTTCCGAGTGAATAGAATTTGATAAGTCACGATGTTATATTGATTAATGTTCATTAACGTTGCAGGTCACGATGGCACCGAAATGCCATCTAGCTTTCATCCCGGCCCCTCACTGGGTTACATGCAGTTCAGCATCCGAAGAGCAGTCGGAGCATACTCCATCCACCTCAGCATTGGCTGCTCAGAGACCTCCACCATCAGCATCTACTCCATCGATGGCATCTACTCCACCGGCAGCTGAGCCTCTACCATCATCCATATCTGAGGTACATGCTACTACGCAGACATTTGAGTGTATGTTTTTATTATATTAGCACAACTTTATTTTTTATATAGTATTTGTATACTTATATATTTGCATAACGTATTTGCATTATAGGTACATCATCCAACCGAATATTTCATGGTCCCACACGTATGGCACACATGTGGAACCACCAGCATCAGGTGATGGTCTATTATGATGCAAAAGAAAGATCGGTAAGGGAGATTGTGGTAGATGCATTCCTTTTTTGGAGTGCTTGTAAGGCGGTCGGACATCATTCCCGTAGAGCCCAAAGACTGACGTTTAATGGATGCTGCTATCAGGGATCGAGTTTGGAAGGAGATATGGGTAAGTACGCATATTTTAGTTATATTTATGCATTTTATATGTTTATACTATATATGTTTGATTAGAATAATTTTATAACTGATTTTTGATAAATTTATACAGAGAAGATACGATTTTCTCGATCACAAGAGGGCTAGAGATGTTCGACTGAAGAAAATCGGAGAGTTATATCGAGGTTATAAAGTCAATCTCTACAGAGGATGGCTCGAGCACCGACGAGACATTTTGGAGGAGCTTGTTCCTCGGATACTGGACTGTCCTGCGAGTCAGTGGAAGAGGATGGTTAGATATCGGAGGAGCCAGGAGTTTGATGTAAAATTTCTAATTTTTAAATTTTTTAATACACTTAAAGTTTTATTTAAATATTATTGGGATAAGCCCCGCACCTATTGAAGTTCAGTTCGATGCTCAGCCTAATGCAACCAGTAGCCACGGAAGAGCTTCAATGGATGGGTCTTAGTCGAACCCTTTCAGCCGACCGAACTTCTCAGCGGTCAAGCTCCTTCGGACTCTCAGCAGTCGGACCGAACCTCTTCAACCGATCGAACTTTTCAACAGTCGAGCTCCTTCGAACCACTTCAGTTGGCCAAATTGCTTAGCGGTCAAGCTCCTTCGGACTCCCAGTGGCCGGGCTATAGCCAAACTCCTCAGCGGCCGAGCTTCAGTCGAACTCCCATAAGAGCCAAACTCTCTCCATCTCCTTCGACCGAGCTTCCTCTTTAGGAGTCCGAACTCCTTTGGAATAGATATATGCCGAAGTCCACCAATCAATGCCTACTTTTTGAGAGTCATTGCTATTAAAGCTGGACGAACAGTCACCATCAGTCTGCCACAGGCAACGCTATAGGTGGCTCAGCCAGACCTCGAGCAGCCCACCACTATCGAATGGTATGGCTATCGCTTTTGACCTAACGATACCGTCCTCTCCGCATCAAACTCGATGCATCCTCAAGTGGCTCGCCACCAGATAGCTGCAGCTATCACCATCAAGCTCCGTCTATAAAAAGGACCCTCTAGATATGCTAACTCTGAGCTTTAAGCTCTAAGCTCTTCTCTTCTTCTCTAAGCTCTACGGCACTCATCCCTAAGCACTCCATTCCTGTTGATCAGAGCTGACTTGATCGTCAGAGGGTCCTGTCGGAGCCACCCCCCACCAACTCCAGATGGGACTTTATTTTGCAAGTCCCGACGGTGACCTCATCCACCTCCGCTCCAACTGATTCCGACGACGATCAGATTCTATGTCAATAAATTGGCGCTAGAATGAGGGCCCTGAACCTTCGAGGTTCTCTTGTTCTTGAAAGAGTGCTCGATGACGATTACTCTCTTTCCTCTCTGAAAATCTCCCTCCTTCCTCTCTAGAGTTCTTTCTTGAAGAGAAAATACCTACCAGGAGAGCTTCGACTCGACGATCGACGGCCCCCATGCCAGGTCCATCTGCTCCCGCTTCGACCTCGATAGCCCACTTCCACCTGAAGCCACCGTAGGTATGGAGCAGTTCAACCGACTAGTCCAGTAGATTTATGGCCTCGTCGAGATAATGCAAGCCGTGTGACAGCTTTCGATAGAGACTTTGCCAGCAAACCCGCTATGAGGATGCGAGGAGCCGACCATAAGAAAAAGCATTTGGCCTAGCATACCAATCGCCCTTAGGAAGGAGAAACAGAGCAGAAGTTCTCCCCTAGAAGGTTTCACAAGAGGGCGGAATGAAGTTCGGCATGAGCGAGACCGCCAAACTCTTCCTCAAGCTCGCCATCAAGGAAGCCCCGACAAAGAGGCATGAAGTTCTCCCGACGAAAGCTTCACAGAAGGGCGGAGTGAAGTTCGGCGCAAGTGAGGCCGAACTCTCCCTCGAGTATGTCATCAAGAAAACCCCCTACAAAGATTTCACAGGAGATGGAATAAAGTTCGGCCGTGCTCACGACCACCCCAGTGCAAGCGAGGCCGAACTCCCCCTCGAGTATGTCTCCAAGGAAGCCCCTGCAAAGAATTCACGAGAGATGGAATGAAGTTCGGGCAAGTAAGGTCGAGCTCCCCCTCGAGCTCATCGTCAAGGAAGTTTCGATAAAGAAGTATGAAGTTCTCCCACAAAAGGTTTCACAGGAAGTTCGGCCGTGCTCACGACCTTCCCAACGCAAGCAAGGCCCGAACTCCTCGAGCTCACCACCAAGAAAGCCCCGACAGAAGGGTGTGAAGAAGTCCTCCTCTCGAAAGGTTCCACAACTATGCCCTCCTCAATGCTCCTCGAACTCAAATTCTCATAGAAGTTAGGAACCAGCTACCAAGACCAGAAGGACTACGGCCCCCCCCAAACATGTGCGATCGAAGCAAGTAATGCCCCTACCATCGCGACCACGGCCACGACACTGAGGAATACATTCAGCTCCGAGATGAAATTAAGGAGCGCATCGAAAGAGACGGCTGGGTAAATTCCTCCGACGCCAGTCTGAAGTAGAAGAAGATCGGCCAAAGATACTGTCGTAGCCAAAAATGATAAGGAGGTCGGTCGCCTCACGGCATCATCAATGTTACCCCTAGGAGGGGCTTGGTACATCGACGATTCGTCGTCTCCCAGCGACAAAGCCAAGAGAAGCTTGCTCCAAATTGAGAAGGCCAACATGAGATAGAGGAGGTCGTCCGGTCCGGGCCTTGCTGCCCAAGGGAATTCGGAGGAACAACATCCCCACGACCCTGAAACGAAGATGTGCTGCCAGTAACTTTTCCTTGGTAAAATTCTTCCCTTTCAATAATATTATTTCTGCGTGCAAAAACTATGTGATGACAGGGAATAAGCAATCAATAGTTGTCGTGTTAGGAACAGGAGGAGAACCTCGTCCTAGCACAAGCAGGTCAAAGACCTTTAAGGCAACCTCAGCTGCAGGAGATAAGATCTCCCCCGAGGGTCCGAGCCAACTTCGGCAGTAGAAGATAAGATCTCCCCCGAGGCAACCTCGGCTGCAGGAGATAAGATCTCCCGAGCATCCACATCAACCTTGACTACAGGAGATAAGATCTCCCTGAGGCAACCTCGACTGCAGGAGATAAGATCTCCCCGAGGGTCCGGGCCAACTTGGTAGTAGGAGATAAGACTCCTCGGAGGCAACCTCGGCTGCAGGAGATAAGATCTCCCCCGGGATCCGAGCCAACTTCGATAGCAGGAGATAAGATCTTCTCCGAGGCAAACTCGACTGCAGGAGATAAGATCTCCCCCGAGCATCCGATCTACCTCGCTGCAGAGATAAGATCTCTCCCGAGGCAAACCTCGAACCTCGGTAGAATAAGAGGAAACCTCAAGATCTCCCCCGAGCATCGCATCAACTCTCGACCGCAGGAGATAAGATCTCCCCCGAGGCAACCTCGGCTGCAGAAGATAAGATCTCCCCGAGCGACCACGTCAACCTCGGCCAAAAGATAGGATCTCTCCCGAGCGACCGTGACAACCTCTACTCACGACAACCTAGGCTAGAGATAAGATCTCTCCCGAGCGCCCGAGCCAACCTCTGCCAGAGAGAAGATCGAAGACAACCTCGGTCAGAGATAAGATCTCTCCCAAACGACCATATCAACCTCGGCCAGAGATCAGATCTCTCCCAAGCACCCATATTAACTGTGGCTGTAGGAGAGGAGATCTCCCCCGAGTCAGCCTCGACTGCTGAAGATAATATCGCCCCCTGGAGGAGCTCAACCTCCAATCTCGACCGCATGAGACGAGATCTACTTCAACCTTGGTTGGAGATGAGATCTCTCCTGGGCTTCAACTTCAACATCAACTTTAGCTGAAGATGAGATCTCCCTCGAGCTTCGATCTGAACCAGCACGAAGCCCAGAAGAAAACTTCGGCAGTCACCTTTTCTGCACTCCCTTCCTTCGAGTTTTGAACTCGAGAGTGGGGGGGACTATTGTTGGGGATAAGCTCCGCTCCTACCGAAGTCCAGTTCGATGCTCAGCCTAATGCAACCAATAGCCACGGAAGAGCTTCAGTGGATGGGTCTTAGCTGAACCCCTTCAGTCGATCGAACTTCTCAGCGGTCGAACTCCTTCGGCCTCTCAGCGGTCGGACCGAACCCCTTCAACCGACCAAATTTTTCAACGGTCAAGCTTCTTCGAATTCCTTCAGTCGATTGAACTGCTTAGCGGTCGAGCTCCTTCGGACTTTCAGTGGTCGTGCTTTAGTCGAACTCCTCAACGACCGAGCTTCAGTCAAACTCCCACGAGAGCTGAACTCTCTCCATCCCCTTCGACCGAGCTTCCTCTTCAGGAGTCCGAACTCCTCTGAAATCGATATATGCCAAAGTTCATCAATCAATGTCTATTTTCTGAGAACCATGGCTATTAAAGTTGGACGAACGGTCACCATCAATCTGCCACAAGCGACGTTACAGGCGGCTCCGCCAGACCTCGAGCAGCCCATCGCTGTCGGACGGTATGGCCATCGCTTTCGATCTGACGATACCATCCTTTCCACATCAAACTCGGTGCAGCCTCGAGTAGACCGCCACCAGGCAGCTGCAGCTGTCACCATTAAGCTCTGCCTATAAAAAAGACCCTCCAGATATGCTAACTCTAAGCTTTAAGCTCTAAGCTCTCCTCTTCTTCTCTAAGCTCTGTGGAACTCATCCCTGAGCACTCCATTCCTGTTGATCAAAGCTGACTTGATCATCGAAGGGTCCTGCCGGAGCCACCCCCCACCGGCTCTAGATGAGACTTTATTTTGCAGATCACGACGGCGACCTCATTCACCTTCACTCCAACTGATTCCGACGATGACCAGATTCTACATTAATAAATATTTTTTAAATATTTATTATTTATTTAAATATTTATTAGGCTATCTTTCGTCAGAATCGAAAGAACTGTGCAGCCCAGGAGTATACGCACACTCTAGGCCGCGAGTCTATGGCCAGTCATGTGCATAGAGAGATAATTAATTCTAAATCTTACTAGATAAATTAAATTCATATTTTTTATCATCTTTTGATAAATTTGTTCTTTGTTATAGCTGATGAGAGATGAAGTGATGCCCAGCCATAGTGAGATCTTCCGATCCAGCCGCACGAAAAAGACGGACAGACCGATGAACACCGCGATCGAACATATTTTTATAAGTATTAAATATATTAATATATAATTAGTATTATAGCATTTCTTATAAAATTTTATTTTAATTTATAATTACAGGATCAGTTAGATGTGCTCGCGAGCGAGGGCCCGGATACCTTTAGGCCCCATGATTATCTATCTCAGGTCTTGGGGCCTGAGCACTCTGAGAGGATCCGATGCAGGCCTGGACACATGTCGATGAGTTACTGATCTGAGGTGAGTATCTTCTCACAAACTTTCGGTGTCGTCAGTCAGGAGGAGCTTGAGGATGTATTGGCCCGGGCAGATCATGCTGCGACACGGGTAAATCGGGTTAAGGAGCATGTATCTCAACTAGAGGACATCGTAAGAGATATGATGTCAACGCTCAGCATGCATTTTGAAGTCACAAGCTTCGAGGATATATTGGTCCGTATTTCAGCTCCAGCTCCGACTCTGGCTCCGGCTCCAGCTCTAGCTTCGGCTCTGACTCCCAATTACGATGACGACGACGACGATGATGACAATGATGATGTAGATTTAGAAAATTTTTTATGTATTTTATTTTTTTAAAAAATATTATAATAAATTTTATTCGATAATAAAATTTTAATATTTTAGAATAATTTTTATGTTTATTATATTTTCTTATGTTATATATCTATATTTATCAAATAAAATATATAAAAAAAATAAAAATTTTATTTTTTTAATTATTCAAGATCAACGATAGTGATTTTATAACTATTGCCATATCCGTGCCAACCGTTGCCATAAGTTTCTGGTGCAAATGGTACCAATCGCTACATATAACCTATGGCAGTGGTTAAGAAATCACTGCTATAGATTATCTATGGCAGCGGTTATGTAACCGCTGCTATAGATTAACTATGACAACGGTTATGTAACCGCTGCTATAGGTCGATCTATTGCAGTGATTTATAAATCGCGATAATAGGCTATCTATGACTACGGTTCAAACAATCGCTGTCATAGAGCTACGACGACGGTCGTAGTAGCAGTAGTTAGAAAATCGCTGCCATAGCCTATGGCAGTAATTTTTTAGACTACGACAGTGGTTACAATCCGCTATCATAGCCCTTTTTTGTAGTAGTGACACTATCTTCTCGAGTAGCTCGATGCCGAGGAGTTACATGACCCGGGATAGAGTCTTTTTTGGAGATAGAGGTAGGCGATCACCCAAGTCTTCAATAGGAAGGACTGATAGGTCAGCTATGACGACCAGCTTTGGTCCTCAGGCTTTTAGGATGCCATTCTTCCAACCTTCTATCGGCTAGCCCCGAATTTTGATCGATCGGGCGAGGTTTGCTGACTTGTTGCAACCCTCTTACTACAGTCGAGAGTGCCTGAACCTATTGAACTAAAGTGTTGTATTGTTCCTGCAAGATCATCAGTGCCACTGGTGGATTTTTCTGAATCGATGGCGGTGGTGCATTAATCGGCTGAACATTATCGGCTTTCCAGCCACTGAAATGCTGAGACACATTTGATGCTCCTCTTCGAGTCTTCATGATATCTGCGACAAGCTTTCTCCTCTTAAAATTGGGCCTCGAAATCAATCGAGGACCCTCCTTCTAGTATCAACCATTGCTCCTAATTTTTCCACCTGAGGTCGACCACTGAGGAACTTATGGTCGAGGTAGTACTGCTGCTAGAGCTTCATCCGATCTCCTGCATAGAAGTTCTCGTTGGAGAGTCCTATGATAAAGACCCTCTGACGCTCAAGTTAAGAGACTGAAGAACAAAAAAAGAAGAAAGCATCGAATTAAGTGCGTACTTGAAGGATCTCGAAGTTCTTTTATTTATACGAGAGGAATTAGAGTCGTATCTATCTCGGACTCTAACAACCTTTCGAATTTGTCACACCAAATTGATTCAGAAGATATTTTTTCTTTTTTGAAAGGTGGGATCATGAAGGACTCCATTTTTATCCAAACTTTCTCAATTTGAAAAGAAGAGGTGGAGATAGTTCAGTAATAGATGACCTATAATAGGTCATATAAAACCGACATTTAAGGCATGTAGAGCTCCAACATTGGTCATCCAAGATTGGTCGATAAAGTACGATCTATATCTAGTAGATCGGTTATGGATAGCTTATCATCAATTAATTTGGAGAAGACCATCTTGGAAGATAGCTCATCCAATAAGTCAGAGCTCAACTTGATGGAGATCGGCCACCTTTGAATGGGCAAATAAGTAATGCCCCAATTGTAGGATAGAAAAAAATTAAGTCAGATCTTTGAAAGTACATTCCACATTCAATCAAGTTCAAAGGTATTAATTACCTCGAGGAAGGCAGCGAAGGACTCATCAAATCTTTCGACATCCTCCGTCCCAACCATTTTATCTACAATATGCAGGAGGACACTAACCTTCATCAGGGATTGGACAATCTTTCGATCATCCAAAGAAGCTCGCTCCTAACTGGAGCCCTCACCATTCGAGTTTTCGACCGTTCTTCTTATCCTTTTTCTAACAGCATCCTTTTTCTTCTTCTTCTTCTCGACAGTCTCATGTTATTCAGGAGGTGCAAGGGCCGCATCCACTTGGGGCAGGATCGAAATTGGTGCTGCCACGTCGACCTTCGAGATGGGCACTGCCTGGATTAGCATGATCGAGATTGGCTCATCAGTGCAAGCCTTTTTCGATATTTTTTTGATGGAGCTATCCTTCCTTTTGAGGGATTTAATCCCTACGGTCAGGCGATTTTCCTCCTCGGGAGTCATTTCTACAGAAGAAAAAAATCTAAGTCAGAAAAAGAAAGAAGATCTTACATAATTGACAGACCATAAAGAACTACCTACCGGGTTGAGAGGACTAAGATCGAAGTTGAATAAGGTCTGATCATCTAGTAGCCTGAAGATTTGAGGAGCTTGGTAGTTTTTTAGCTTATCGATCAAATTTTGATCCTCTTTCTCAAGTCCGAGAGCTCGACGGATGGAATCCTTAATGTTGCCCTAAGAAGGAAGTCCTAGCTCTAAAGAAGAACATGAGATGAAGAACTTCTTCTTTCAGTGGTGAATGGAAGAAGGGGCATCCTTGAGTAACCCCTTCTTATTGAACTGGGAAGATATATATCACCAATCTTTGACGGTCGGGTGATGCTTGAAGGTAAAAAAGTTATGAAATAAGGAGATAGAAGGTCGGATGTTGGCCATAGTACATAAGAAGAGAAATTCTATGATAAATCTAAAGGAGTTTAGTGCCATAGCAGCGAAGAAAATGTTTAAGAACTTGAATAAGTTAATTACAAAAGAAGGTATCGGTAACCGATGTCCTGCCCGGATGGTTTCAACATATAAACAAGTCTGGCCAGGAGGAGGAGAATAGGCTCGGTCATTTAGATCGAGGAGTTCAAGTTCGTAATCGAAAAAAATTTCAAATTGGATCCTAATTAGTGAAAGATCTTCAGATCAAAGTTTGCAGGAGAAGGTATCAGGAATAAAGGATAGTCGAGGTACTTCTATAAATTCGAAATTCTTACGAGGAAGATCCATTAAAGCCAAATGAGCCGAACTTCTAGAATCAGTCGATCAAGATTCTGCAGAGGATATGAGGATCAAACCAAAGTGAAAAAAATTCTCGTAAAATCGAAGAAAATAGAATCCAAGACTTTCTCGAAGAAACCAAATGGATAGAGATGCTAAAAAACACAAGTAATCAAAAAGAAGGATTCAAAAACTGACCTAAATCGATAGAGAATAACAAAGTGGTGGCAAGCTTGATGAAAAATGAAGGAGAGAACCCTCAGAAATCGAAGGAGATAATGGAAGGTACTAGTGCTCTAGAATGAAAGAAAGAAGGAGACCAAAGAAAAAGAGTGGAGACTAGAGTGAGATGAAGCCCTTAAGAAAGAAGAAGAGCTTAAATAGTCGTGAGAGTCCAAGATGGTTATGATTGCAAGTCTCCATTGATCAACCTCGAATCGATGCGTGTTCCACTCATCATAGTGGCAGACTGGCAATGGGCAGAATCTTTATTATGCCATACCTAAAGCAGCGCTTCAACAAAATTTCTAAGAATTTATCTTTTTGGATCATCTTATATTTAAAAAATTTCGATGCCAACGTAGGAAAAGTCAGGACCAGTTGCTCTACTGGCACGAGAAAAGAAAAAAGACTTCGACACTCATATTTCTTTACTTTCTTCGTTCAAATTTCGAACTCGTGAGTAGGAAAACTTGTATTGGGTGTAAATCCTTTTCTGCCAAAGTCCAATAGGATGCCAAGCCTTGAGGTGACTTCATCCGACGAAGACGATCATGCCTAACTCTAACGATTGAAGAATTTTTGCTTAGGCATCAAGACTGCAGTCCTCCAATCTGAATTTATCGATCGAACTTCTTCACTCTGATTTCTAGCTCCTTCGGATAGTTTTAGAACCTACGGGGCACTGTAAATTTCGTCCAGATGAGTTTGAATGATGATGACAGCCCTCAAATAGCTGAGTAAAGGGTCTTATCATGATCTGATCCGACTGACCTCGATGCTACTTGAACCTCCTTCCGACTAAAAATCCATCCAAGATGTTTGATGTTGGATCGATGCTGGATCAACAAAACTTCTCTCCAAATGAACTCCTGCAATCTACGAAGAGTGGCAAACCTCTAAATTTCCACACCAAGGACTTTGAATACGTAAGCAAAAGGACCTCGTCTCCTTTTATTAGCCTTCGAAAGCCCTTGAAAGCAGCTGAGCTTCAAAGCAACGAATAGGTTACGAGAGTTTATAGGTCATCCACCCATGACAATCTCCCACCAGGTTCTTACTGGCCGATCTTCCCTCAATCACTAGGCAGGTTCTCTCCAAGCAGACCATCTTCCGCTCCATCCAGACAAGATTCCTCCTATCGACCTCTTTTCGATCAATCTTTTTTCGGATGCCAGACAAGCTCCCTTCCGTCGACCTTCTTCTAGTCGATCTTCTTCCGAAAGTCGATTGATTTTCTTCTTGTCAACCTCTATCCATCTGAACTTCGGTCTTACCCGTAGATGTAGGCCAATTGATAGGCCAAACCATATTATATATGGTGTACTTTCTTTTCTTTTATTTTTATTGCTTGATTATCTCTCCTTTTTGTATTCTATGTTTATTCAAATATCTTTTCTCTATAAAACGATAATTATTTTTGCTGTACTTGTATACCATATGGATTGAGATGTGCTCGGTTATCTCTCAACCGGTCCTTTCAATCTTTACATTTTGCTCAAAAATTCAAGAATAAATCAAGCTCAAAAAAAAAATTTAAAACTAAAAATATATTTAGCTTATGATTAAAATCGGAATAGATTGAAATGAAAATTAGAATGATCATATTTTCTTATGCATATGGTACGTAATTAGAATCAAAATTAGAATGGCCATGATTACCATCATTATGTTTGATTAATTTAAGATAGGGATTGGAATCAATCCAAATTTTCAACTTAAACTAAAAACCTTCAAAATTTAATTCTTTTTGCCTATTTTTAATATATTTATTTTATTTGATGTTAATTAAAAATTCAAATCAATGGGTTTGAAATAAAACACTATTTATGAATTAGGTTCTTTTAAGGGGGATAATTTTTTTTATCAATTTAAAATTAAATAATATTACAAATAGAGCTCGCCGAGGCATATTGCAAAAGTTAAATCGCAAGCTTGGACGCAAACTGAATGCTCCATTTCGGAGCATCTTGTGCTCTAAGTAAACCATGTCTGCCTGGCTTGATTGCATTCATACTTTCAGCGCACCAAAAGTCACACCCACCATGCACCTGGCCCCACATGTGGTAGTCACCCCCGAAGCGACGAGGAAACTTCCTCAAAAGTCGTTTGTGAAATCGAGGTCCGCTCCCACGGGGAGAATCAATTCGTGACCGCCGACTTCTTCTCCGCCCGAAAGGTTACGCTCCTTCTTCTCCTCCTCCGGATTATGCATTGCAGTTTCAGAACTTTAAAGGAGAAAGTTTATGTCGGTCATGTTTCCATCTATATACAGTGAAGTTTTGATGTGTTTCTCTTCTAAATTGTCATCTCGGATGCTCTAACATGTTCTCATTTCCTCATATTAATAATTCACTCTCTTTGATGATTTCGTGCTTTGGTTTACCATGAATTATCGCCAGCAAACAACGTGCATCATCTTTCTTGTAGATATGAAGTTTCATCCTCATACGTGTTTTGTTCTAAATTGTCATTTTCTTTGGTTTAATCTAATACGAACCATCACCTGCAAACAAAAATGGACTAGATGACTACACGTATCGTTGCTTCTAAACATCTAACCGTGATACAAGATGCAAGGTGATCATGGTGCTTGAGAAGCCTTGTACTTTGTGGAAAGTTCATTACAAACGGCATTTGAAAATTTTTCATAGCTATTGGGATAGATTCTCGTCGCTCAGCCAACAATCTTTCTTCCTCATCATCAGACTGATTAAGTTTGTGATTAGTGCACTTCTCTCGATTATATTCCAAATAAGCTGTCAAAATCTGACCAACTTAGAAAGAAGACTCTTAATCAGCAATCAACTAACTTAATTCGAGAGGATTTCATCGACTATTTTAGACGGGCTTTCACCGAATGAGTATCAATCAGCATGACCAAGTTGGTGTTCAACTGACTTAGTTCACTTTCTTGAAGATATTCGTCATTCCGCAGAATTATTTTTCACACTACTCGGTATTCAATCGATTATGTACTCGGATCCTTGCCGACTAAATCTCGATCAAGTCGGTATTCAGCCGCCTTGTTCTGACTTCTTGAAAATATTCGGCGCCTACCCAACTACTTTCTTGAATTATTATCGATTATCAGAATCGACGACGGTTATCCGACAAGAGAATTAATTACTTTTAAATATGGCGTGTAACAATCACCCATGAGCGGCCTATCACTCCGTATTAACGGTAGCTAATGAGGTAACTGTCCTCTAACTGCCATAACTCCCACATTCTGAATATTCAAAGATGAGAGTTATACAATAACGATATTTTTTACTCTATAAATATCAGTAAGTTAAGAAAAACCTGGTAAGCTTTTCTAATTATAAGTTATAACTCTTATTTATGTCACTTCCTAAGCTGTTCCCTTTCTGCAACTGACTTAATCATCGGAAGCTCCTCTACTGGATAATTTCCATCAAGAGGACTTCTACTTTTTGCAGGTTTCCTGTCATTCAATTTTCAAGTACAATATATACTCGGCTCCAGACCAACCACTCTATCGGAGAAAGACAGCAATAGTAGCAAGGTTACTCATAATATTCCAATAAGTTTTTGCCTAACCAAGAGCCTTTTTGGCTTCATTTGAGTGCCTATATTCAGTAAGGCAAAATACATCACATCACAAAAGTTCAGACTGACGTGCAGGATCACTTAATATTGTTAAGGCTGAAAAAAGAATGAGACGCACCTCCTTCCTCCGTGCTTGGAGGCGCGCCCCCTAGGGCACCTAGGCGTGTGAAGAAATCAGAGAAAGGAAGAGATATGAGAGAAAACAACTCTGTATTTCTCTCTTCTTTACTATCAGGATTTACAATATACATGTATATATACCTATATATAGACCAAAACTCTAATCCATAAAAAACTTCTTGGGCTAATCCAGTCTGAATGCACTCACCCAAACTCATGTACACCTATGGTCTGATCATGCACTCAATTCTATGGATCCACACCTGATCCAAACTCTGAGTAGCCCCCATGAGATCTAAACTAGGGCCTCATGATTGTGGAGGGTTGAACCTCCATCCTAGAACCAGAACCAGTCCTAGTCCTAGGACGACACCTATCCTAGTCTCCTAGAGCCAATACTCTGACTCCTTCAGTGACCTCCTAAGACTTGAGAGTACCACTAATCCTAACAATCTCCATCTTGGTGCCCCCAAGTCTTGGCAAATCCTGTGTGAACCGTCTACACCATCCTTCTGCCTCCAGAGCTGACACCATCCCATCGAAGCCACCTCGCCTCCTTAGCTGCAACACCAATCTGTGCTCCGCAGCTCCTAAGACTCGTGCTCCACCGCACTCCTTGGCCTCGAACTAATGTCCTCCTGCTTTAATCTCATGGCTGCAACACCGATCCGTGCTCCACAGCACATCCAAACAGCTCATTGTGCAAACTCTAATATCTCTACCAATTCTCTTCAGCTACTGTGAACCCTTGGAAACCTCTGAGATGATCGTCTTCATAGCTGAAGACCTAGCTTGCTCTTTTGCACCATCCTGAAATTGTAGGATCCCTTCTGCTTGGCAGCTGCATCTCCTTCCCCGGACTTTTCTGAAGAATCTACAGCATTTTTGCACCAGCACATGCTGTACCATCTGACATGATCTTCTCAAAGCTATGCCTGTCTGCCTGCACACGTCACTCCACCTGAAATTATGTATCACCGACGCTAGTGATAGAATATCGATCCTTCTACACCCCTTCACTCTAAACTCATGCCAAATTTTTTCTCTATCTATGAAGCCACCACTCCGGAGCTCCACCTGTGAAGCCACTTCTCTGGAGCTCCATCTAATCCAAAGTTCATCTGATGCCACAAAAGAATCTAACTCTATCAACGAGTCATCCAAGACCAACACTCAACGCTGCACTGCTGAGCCTACCGCTGCATCTCGATCACCGTCGCTGCTCCTTTGGATTCTCTACACTCCGCGGACCCCTTTGAAGCCATCTCGGATACCTCCGTAATCCGTGGGCACCTACAAAATCTATAAGAACTCATCCAACTCCTCTAAATCCAACGACTGAATCCTAAAAAATTCTATCCTAGCACTTCTCCTCTTCTGCCCCTGCACCAACCATCGCTTCAGTTGCATTCGGAGGAACTACACTTCAAATCCTATCCTGGGCTCAGATCTACCTATCTCATCCCAAAGCTCCCAAGACTTCCTGACTCTCTCTGAGATCTGCTCTCGATCTCCCTGAAATGCCTCTTGACACTCTCTGCTGTGATATCCTCCTCGACTGTTGCACCATCGAGTCTCTCTCAGCCCCTGTGCCTTCAGAAAAGCATTACTGCAGCACTCTAGTGCTTCTTACCTCATCTCGACATTACCTCCCCATAGGTATCTAGATCTTCTCTTGCTGTACACAAGACATCCTCCACTGAACTGTAACTATTCCTAGTGCTCCTATAGAAGAAATCTGATCCAAGATACTTTTGGCTACCTGAGACTTTCTGGCACTTCCTAAGATCTGCTTTCAGTCTCTCTAAGAAACTCCTAACACTCTCTACTGAGATATTCTCCTCGACTGCTGCACCACTAAGCCTTTCTCAGCTTCTGTATCTTCATGATAGTGCTACTGTAGCACTCCAGCATTCTCTATCTGATCTCTACATCGCTCTATAACCTTCCAGTCCTAACCTATTGGACCTTCGTGGATCATTTATTTCCATTACCTTCAAGACTCCAACTGATCGTACTGCTGAATATATTTTAACTATTTTTTATAATTTTTCATCAATTGAATAGTTGCTTTTTTAGCTCCACCTCAATCTCAAATTCTTGAGTAACATCTTTTCTGACATGCTAAATAAAATCATTGTCCCGTCCAACGATCGATCCGAATTTTACCAAATAAAATCCAAAGAACATGAATAATTTTTTTTTCTTCCACTGCTGAACCTCCTGTTCTTGCGCTGGATCGCATCACGCCTCTACGTCACTGATACCAATTGACGTGGAGAATCGCTTGATGTTGTTGAGGCTGAAAAAAGAGCGGAATGTGCCTCTTTCCTTGAAGGCATGCTTCTCAGGGTATCTTGACGTATGAAAAAATTAAAGAGAAAAAAAAATATAAAAAAAAAAGCTCTATATTCTTCTTACAATATGTATGTATATATATTCATATATGAATCAAAATTTTAATTTATAAAAAAAATTTTAAGCTAATTCAGTCCGAATGCACTCATCTAAATTTATATACATCCATGGTTTAATCATGTACTTAATTTCATGGATTCAAATCTGATCCAAATTTTAAGTAGTTTTTATGAGATCCAAATCACAATCTCATGATCGTGGAAGACTGAACCTCTATCCTAGGATCAAAATCGGTCCTAGCCTTAGGATGACATCTGTCCTAGTTTTTTTGGAGTCAACATCCTGACTCCTTCAATAATTTTTTAAGAC
This sequence comes from Cocos nucifera, assembly GCA_006176705.1. Classification (NCBI taxonomy): domain Eukaryota; kingdom Viridiplantae; phylum Streptophyta; class Magnoliopsida; order Arecales; family Arecaceae; genus Cocos; species Cocos nucifera. The sequence goes on from QRFJ01000073.1 coordinate 1,198,545, forward strand.
TTGAGATCATCACTAATCCTAACATAGACTTATGGATGAGCTGTCTAGATTAATGAACTAGGAAGTCACTTTTTGGACCAAAGTGTCATTGAGGATCGTTTTTGCTGCTTAGCGGTTGAATGGATTGTTTCAACATGATACATAAACTGTGCTCATAATTCAGATTGATCCTGATGAAGAGAGGAAAACACTGGCCAAGGAGAAGAAAGCATCCATTGAATACTTCACCAGCATACCCTTGTGCTAAAGAAGAGGGATTTGATGCGGAAAAAGGCAGAAGAAGAAAAGAAAAAGGTTTACTCACCATATTTTCGACGACCTTGCAAACGAGAATGTCTTTCACCACCACCATACAACAAACAAATTCAGCAGCTAAACATACTCATTTTTAGACTTTAGATGGATGCATGATGTGTAGTCGATGATTGTGTTGTGCGGCGAGGGGAAGAAAGAAATTAAAGAAGAATTTGAATTAGACTGCTGATCATCTGGTCTTTCGAAATCTCTTTTGTTTATTAATTTAAACCTGCAAACTCGGCAAATTCTGCCTAATAATCACAAAAGCAGTCCAAAGTACAAATATTACAATACCATAATTAAGTCTCTCTTTCTCTCTTGCTTGCCTGTTGCTTCGTATCATCTTAAGTCGATCACACCCACATGCCATCACAGATGGTGTTTTCCTCACCCAGCCTATGGAGAGGGGGCTCCGTCCATGTCCGCTCCTAGGGCCTACCATGGCGGGATGGAATGTATCGATGCCAAACTGGTTGTCTCCAAGGACGCGGGCGAGCTTTAGCATACGCATGCGGGGATGGAATGTATCGCCTGTATGAACGCGGGTCAGCTTTAGGTGGAGAAGGTCCTACACGATACGGTTCGATACTGCAAACCTTTCTGCCTCCGGGCGGACCGCGACAGACCGTACGGTAGGAGATGCCGGCTGGAATAGCGGAGACTGGTCGGAAAATTAGAAGCCAGAGAACGAGGAATATTACACAGCCGGCGAAGGGATTCTGATGAAAAGCCATGCTCTTACGATCGAAGAGCCGGGCTAGCTAGCTCTCCTTTTTCACCCACCCTAACCTCCTCTCTTTCTTAATGGCGTTTCAAGCCAAGTGCAAGAGATCGAGCATGCTCGTATGTAATTTTGTTTGGCCGGCGGAGGCAGGCAATTAGGAAGATATTTATAGGAATATCGCTAGATGGCAAGCGTAATTGAAAGTTCAGAGGCTTTGGACAGGTGGGAGCAGCAGGCAAGACTCGGAAGTCTGCCGACCTCAACCCGTAGCGGAAGACTTCTAGCCCGACTAGCAAGCTGTGCATCACAGCCACTAGTCATCGGGCAAGGATGCCGGGCAAGACAAGCTATTTGCCCCATATTGACGGTAGCCGGTAGGGATGGTTGATCAATGGAGAGCCATCCGCATAATATGGGCTGGCAATGGTGATATAAAACGTAAGGCTATCTTATTTCATGGCTGTCTATTTCTCTAATGCTGCAGGACACCGTAAGGTGAAAATAACGCACTATAGAAGATCTTGGATTCTTCCATGAAGCATGTAATTCAGCACAAGGCACAAAGCATGCAACTCTTCGCATCCCATATGGATGATGGCTACCAACGAAATCATCAAGAATAAATCCGGCTCCAGTAAAATTCTCCCAAAGCGATCGTATATTAATTAGGAGAAGGTTCCACTCTTAGAGAGCATGACACATCAACAGGACAGTTTCCATCGAAGATTCGGAACATTGATCCAATGGTAATTTAATAATTCTGATTAGAATTATAATTTTAGACGGTGATGGTTCGAACTTTTTAATTTTACCCAATCCCACCCTCGACGTACCGATCAAAAAAAAATTCCTTTGCTCCAGGTTGCTGGCAGCAACTAAGGCACATGTGCCAGCTGAACTTTTATCCAACTACCATGCCATCTTTGGTAGACCATACGTCTGCAACCTTGGTGGAGGAAAGGTATCAGTCCATTGTCGGCTTGGTTGATCTGAGTAACTGGGAATGAAAGAATTTTTCAGCAATAATGTCGGTCCCCCATTCAGTTAATACGACAAGCTCTTCTCTCTTCATATCGATTATTAATGATGTCCTTAGTTTCGATTCTCTTTATATTGTACTCCATCAAGGCTCTGAAGTAGCTCTTTTCATCTGCTTCAATATCTTTTGATAAGGCGCTGCTGGATAGATGGTTTAAAATTTGTAAATTATATTTAGTATATTATTAGATAGTGATAATCTAGATTATTTAATAATTAAGATTATCTGTAATCTGGATAGATTGCCACTAATGTTGATTCTTATATATGATACATATAGATAATGTTTCAGTAAAATTACTGACAATCTTGATTGACATGTATGACAATCAAATTACTGGTAATATAATATTAAATTTTTAAAATATTCTCAAATCAAATTTATTAAAAATCATAAAATATAAATATAATATAATATAATATATATATATATCACATCTCATGCACAAAATAGAAATATAATATAAAATATTATATATATATAATAATATATATTATATATAATATATTATATTCTAATATATATTTATATTTATAATATATATTATAATATATAATAATAATATTATTATATTATATTATGTTATGTTATAATATAATATAATATTATATTACATAATATTCTATTTATATTATAAATATATATTATATATTATATGTTGACGCAGAATCTGGTCGTCGTCGGAATCAGCTGGAGCGAAGGTGGACGAGGTCGCCGCCGGGGATCTGCAAAACGAAGTCCCATCCAGAGCCGGTGGGAGGTGGCTCCGATAGGACCCTCCGACGATTAAGTCAGCTCTAGCCAACAGGAATGGAGTGCTCGGGAATGAGTTCTATGGAGCTTAGAGTTTAAAGCTTAGAAATTAGAGATCTGAGAGTAGTGTTAGCGTATCTGGATGGTCCTTTTATAGGCGGAGCTTGATTGATGGTGACGGCCATATCGTCCAGCTACGGGTCGCTCGGAGCTGCATGGAGTCCGGTACGGAGAGAAAGGCATCGTCAGGCGGATAGTGGCAGCCATGCTGATGGGCCATGGGCCGCATGGGGTTGATTACGAAGAGAGTGGTGTCGTCAGTAGTGGTGGCCATGTCGTCCGATCACGTCGCCTGTGGCAGATTGATAGCGATAGTTCATTCAGATTTGATAGTCGTGGCTCTGAGAAAGCGGGCATTGATCGATGGACTTCGGTGTGTATCAATTTCAGAGGAGTTCGGACTCCTAGAGGAGTTCAGTCGAGGGAAAGCTCGGAAGGAGTTCGACCGGAGGAGTGCGGAGAAAGTTTGGCTCTCATAGGCGTCTGGCCGGAAGAGCACGGAGGGAGTTCGACTCTCGTGGGAGTCTGACTAAGGCTCGGCCGCTGAGGAGTTCGGCTAAGTCCTGACCGCTGGGAGTCCGAAGGAACTCGACCACTGAGGAGTTCGGCTAAGGCCCGACCGCTGGGAATCCGAAGGAGCTCGACCGTTGAGGAGTTCGACCGACTGAAGAGGTTCGGCTAAGATCCGACCGCTGAGGCTCTTACGTGGCTGTCGGTTGCGTTAAGTCGAGCATCAAACTAGACTTCGGTAGGAGCAAGATTTATCCCCAACAATAGTCCCTCCACTCTCGAGTTCGAAACTCGAAGGAAGGAAGTGTAGAAAAGACGACTGCCGAAATTCTTTTTTGGGCTCCGTGCTAATTCAGGTTGAAGCTCAGGGGGAGATCTCATCTCCGGCCAAAGTTGAAGTTGAAGTTGAAGCCCGGGGGAGATCTCCTCTCGCGCCGAGGTTGAAGTAGATCTCATCTCCTACGGTCGAGGTCAAAGGTTGAACTCCTCGGAGGCGATATTGTCTCCAGCAGCCGAGGTTGCCTCGGGGGAAATCTGATCTCAGGGCGAGGTTGTCTCCAATCTTATCTCTGGTCGAGGTTGACTCGAAGGCTCGGAAGAGATCTCATCTCTGACCGAGGTTTCCATGGTCGCTCAGAAGAGATCCTATCTCTGGCCGAGGTTGACTCGAAGGCCCGGAAGAGATCTCATCTCTGGCCGAGGTTGATGCAGACGCTCGAAAGAGATCTTATCTCCAGTCAAGGTTGATGCGGATGCTTGGAAGAGATCTTATCTCCAGCCGAGGTTAGTGGAGATCCTGTCTCCTGTAGACTTCAGAGCTCGGACTTAGACTTTGCTCACGTTAGGATGAGGTTCTCCTCTTATTTTTAATGGACTGTGGGGGCACGTAAGGGCTGCTATCAGGGCCTCTCCTCCCATCTCGTCTAAAATGAATGAGGCCTTCGACTTTGCTCGCATTAGGACGAGGTCCTCCCTATTCCTAACGGGCTGTGGGGGCACAAAAGGACCGTTGTCAGGGCCTCTCCCCCATCTCGTCTAAAATAAATGAGGCCTTCGAATTTGTTCGCATTAGGACGAGGTCCTCCTCCTATTCCTAACGGACTGTGGGGGTGCATAAGGGCCGTTGTTAGGACCTCTCCCCCATCTCATCTAAAATGAACAAGGCCTTTCAACTTTACTCGCATTAGGACGAGGTCCTCCTCCTGTTCCTAACGGACTGTGGGGGCACATAAGGGCCGTTGTCAGGGCCTCTTCCCCTCATCTCGTCTAAAATGAATGAGGCCTTCAACTCTGTTTGCGTTAGAACGATGTCCTCCTCCTATTTCTAGATCGCTCGGAAGAGATCTTATCTCCAGCCGAGGTTATCAGCGATCGCTCGGAAGAGATCTTATCTTTGGCCAAGGTTGACTCAGTTGCTCAGGAGAGATCTTTATCTCTAACCGAGGTTGTCAACGATCACTCGGAAGAGATCTTATCTCTGGCCGAGGTTGACTCGATCGCTCGAAAGAGATCTTATCTCTAGCCGAGGTTCTCACGGTCGCTCGGAAGAGATCTTATCTTTAGCCGAGATTGTCACGGTCATCCAGGAGAGATCTTATCTCTGACCAAGGTTGACTAGATCACTCGAAAGAGATCTTATCTCTAGTCGAGATTGTCAGCGGTCACTCAGGAGAGATCTTATCTCTGGCCGAGGTTGACTCAGTCGCTCGGAAGAGATCTTATCTCTAGCCGAGGTTGTCAGCGATCGCTCGAGAGAGATCTCATCTCTAGCCGAGGTTGACTCGGTCGCTCGGAAGAGATCTTATCTCTAGCCGAGGTTGACTCGATCGCTCGGAAGATCTTATCTTTGGCCGAGGTTGACTCGATCGCTCGGAAGAGATCTTATCTCTAGCCGAGGTTGTCAGCGGTCGCTCAGGAGAGATCTTATCTCTGATCGAGATTGACTCGGTCACTCGAGAGAGATCTTATCTCTAGTCGAGATTATCTACGATCGCTTGGGAGAGATCTTATCTCTAGCTGAGGTTGATTCGATCGTTCGGAAGAAATCTTATCTCTAGCCGAGGTTGTCGTAGTCGCTCGGGAGAGATCTTATCTCTAGCCGAGGTTGTCAGTGGTCACTCAAGAGAGATCTTATCTCTGGCTGAGATTGACTCGGTCGCTCGGGAGAGATCTTATCTCTAGCTGAGATTGTCCACGATCGCTCGGAAAGAGATCTTATCTCAAGCCGAGGTTGACTCAGTCGCTCAGGAGAGATCTTATCTCTGGTCGAGGTTGTCACGGTCGCTCGGGAGAGATCTTATCTCTGGCCAAGGTTGACTCGACCGCTCGAAAGAGATCTTATCTCTGATCGAGATTGACTCGGTCGCTCGGAAGAGATCTTATCTCTAGCCGAGGTTGATGGTCTTTGACCTGCTCGTGTTAGGATGAGGTTTTTCTCTTATTCCTAACACGGCGACTATTGACTACTTCTTTCCTATCATCGCATAGTTTTTGCATCTAGAAACAATATTATTGGAAGGAAGGAATTTTACCAAAGAAAAGTTACGGATAGCACATCCCCGTTTCAGGATCGTGGGGGCGTTGTTCCTCCGAATTCCCTCGGACAGTAAGTCCTAGACCGGATGACCTCCTCTATCTCATGCTGGCCTCCTCAATTTGGAGCATGCTTCTCTTAGCTTTATCACTGGAAGACGACGAATCCTCGATGTACCAAGCTCCTCCTAGGGGTAACATTGATGACGCTGTGAGACGGCCGACCTTCTTGTCGTTTCTCGCTATGGCAGCGCTCTTGGCCGATCTTCTCCTACTTTAGGCTGGCATCGGAGAAATTTACCCAGCCGCCCTTTTCTGACGAGCTTCTCAACTTCGTCTCAGAGCTGAATGTATTCCTCAGTGTCGTGGCCATGGTCGCGATGGTAGAGGTAGTACTTGCTTCGATCGCGTTTGTTTGGGGGAGATCATAGTCCTTCTGGTCTTGGCACTGGTCTCGGCAGCTGGTCCTTAACTTCCATAAGAATTTGAGTTTGAGGAACGTTGACGGGGGGCGTAATCGTGAAACCTTTCAGGAGGAGGACTTCTTTGCGTTCTTCTGTCGGGGCTTCCTTGATGACGAGCTCGAGGGGGAGCTCAGCCTTGCTTGCCCGAACTTCATTCCACCTCCTGTGAAGCTTTCGTCGGAAGAATTTCATGCCCCTTTGTCGGGCTACCTGGATGACGAGCTCGAGGGAGAGTTCGGTGGCCTCGCTCATGCCGAACTTCATTCCGTCCTCATGTGAAACCTTCGTCGGAGCTTCCTCGATGGCGGGCTCAAGGGGGAGTTCGGTGGCCTCGCTCACGTCGAACATCATTCCGCCCTCTTGTGAAACCTTCGTCAGAGCTTCCTCGATGGCAGGCTCGAGGGGGAGTTTGGCCTTGCTTGCGCTGAGAGGTCGTGAATGCGGCCAAACTTCGTTCCACCTCTTTGTGAAACCTTCTGCTAGAGAACTTTTGCTCTCCATTTCTCCTTCCTAAGGGCGATTGGTGTGCCCAAATGCCCTTCCTTAAGGCCAATTCCTCACATCCTCATGGTGGGTTTGCTGGTAAAGTCTTCACTTCTCGACGAGGCCATGAATCCGACCAGCAGGTTGAACAGCTCCACATCTACGATGGCTTAGGGTGGAACCTGGGCTGCCGGGACTGAAATCGAAGCAGATGGACCTGGCGCGAAGGCCGTCGATCGCCGAGTCGAAGCTCTCCTGGGAGGCATTTTTTCTTCGAAAAAAAACTCTAGAGAGAAAGAAGAGAGATCTCCAGTGAGGGAAGAGAGAAATCATCGCCGAGCATTCCTTTAAGAATAAGAAAACCTCGGAGGTTCGTGCCTTCCTTCTAGTGCCAATCTGTTGACGCAGAATTTGATCATCGCCGAAATCAACTGGAGCGAAGGTGGACGAGGTCACCACCGGGGACCTGCAAAATGAAGTCCCGTCCGGAGCCGATGGGGGGTGGCTCCGGCAAGACCCTCCGACGATCAAGTCAGCTCTGGCCAACAGGAATGGAGTGCTCGGAAATGAGTTCCGCGGAGCTTAGAGTTTAAAGCTTAGATATTAGAGATCCGAGAGTAGAGTTAGCGTATCTGGAGGGTCCTTTTATAGGTGGAGCTTGATTGATGATGACGGCCATATCGTCCAACTGCGGGCCGCTCGAGACCGCATGGAGTCCGATACGGAGAGAAAGACGTCATCAGACGGATAGTGGCAGCCATGCTAATGGGCTGTGGGCCGCATGAAGCTGATTACGGAGAGAGTGATGTCCCCAGTAGTGGTGGCCATATCATCCGATCACGTCGTCTGTGGTAGATTGATGGCGACAGTTCATCCAGATTTAATAGACGTGGCTCTGAGAAAGCGGGCATTGATCGGTAGACTTCGGTGTATATCAATTTCAGAGGAGTTCGACCGAGGGAAAGCTCGGAAGGAGTTCAACCGAAGAAGTGCGGAGAAAGTTCGGCTCTCGTAGGCATCTGATCGAAAGAGTATAGAGGAAGTTCGGCTCTCGCGGGAGTCTGACTGGAGCTCGACCGCTGAGGAGCCCGGCCGCTGGGAGTCCAAAGGAGCTCGACCACTGAGGAGTTCGGCTAGGTTCGACCGTTGGGAGTCCGAAGAAGCTCGATCGCTGAGAAGTTCGGCTAAGATCCGACCGCTGAGAATCCGAAGGAGCTCGACCATTGAGGAGTTCGGCCGACTGAAGGGGTTCGGCTAAGGCCCGACCGCTGAGGCTCTTCCATGGCTGTCGGTTGCGTTAAGCCGAGCATCGAACTGAACTTTGGTAGGAGCGGAATTTATCCCCAACATTATATATAATATATTAGATTCTAATATATATATATATATTTATAACATATATTATACTATATTCTTATAATATCATATAATATTATATGATATTATATTATTATGATATTATTATAATATATTATCATTAAAATAATAATATTATAATAATAATATATAATATAATATTATTTTATAATAATATTATAAAATAACACATAATATTATATTTATATTTATAATATATATTATACTATATTATTATAATATCATATTAATATTATATTATATTATATTATAATAATATTATAATAATATACTATTATTAAAATAATAATATTTTAATAATAATATATAATATTATATTATTTTATAATAATATTATAATAAAACATAATATTATATTATAATATATTATTATATATTATATAATAATATTGTTTTTTTATGATAGATACTATATTTATAATATAAATATATATATTATATATTATATATTATTATAATATGTATTATACTATATTATATATTATATTATATTATTCTAATATTATTATAAAATATTATAATACATTATTATTATATTATCATATATTATTAAATTACAAAATGATAATATTATTAATATATATTATTATATATATTATAATATAACATAATATTATATTATATAATATTATTATATAATAATGTTATTATGATATTATATATTATAATATATTACTATAACATAATATAATATCATAATATATAATATTATATTATTATAATTTATTATTATTCTATTATCATACATTATTATATTATAATAATAATATTATTATATTATTATAATATTATATTATATTATATTATATATATTTTTTTTTATGAGGATAGTTCTATCCAAACTTGTCATCATCATATTACCAAATATTTGGTAATCTGGATAACCACCTATTCCATTAATAATTCAGTTATTTCACGAGCGGTAATCCGGATTATCTAACAATCTCAATTACCAATCTAAAAAGTATACCAAACATGATAATCTGGTAGGATTCTTTTAAATTATCAGTAATCTGATTTAGATCGCTGACTATCAAATGCAATCTTTGGGTTATCTGTTAAGAGTTGGTGGCAAGTATTGTTGTCCTCTTCTATATTGTTGTTGCTGAGCTTACCATTGATGGTGATTCATTAACTATGGTTTTATAGATTTTGAAGTTACAACAACCTAAAGGTAAGGATGCACCATTACTAAATGACTTGCTGACGTGGAAATCAACAGCTACTTATTTTAAAGTATCACATATTCATAGAAAAGAAAATTCAGCTCGTGGATTATGTGGCTATTAAAGCTTTATGTGGTGATTTAAAGTGGATGTATAGCTCTAATGTCGATACTCTATTTCTGTATTTGTTGCAAGTTGATGCATATAGGGTTCATTTCAACGGACTAAGTGTCATGCTTCTGCTTCTCATACTTCTGCTACTGCTTACCAGTTTTACTTTGAGTTATTCATATCCGTTGAGTGGTAAATTTCATATCACTTAGGAGCACTGTTATACCATATATCAAATATTAGAATATTAATCTGGGAGGCATTTATTGGACACATCACTTGTGCAGTCCATAGGATTAATTATTGGATAACTCTGGATGGTACATAACTATCCTTGTGCTTAAGATAGTTTCCTTAATGGAAGAAAACTGACGAGGGTTTGGTTATCTAACATGGATCCCTAGCCTAGCCCATTCAAGCTCGTGATATCCATTGACTTATAGCTTTTATGGAGGCATAGATTAAAAAACTCTTTCTTCTTTAATTTTTTTTATGAATAAACTTTAATCAAATACTTAAATAATTATAGTTGAAAATATGCATCATTAATATTTTTCACTGTATAAAATCATTTTGCTTGAAATATTTTCTCAAATTATGGTATATATCAAAGCATTGGAAAAGTACCAAAGGGGTTATGACGTTCTTGCAAGGAACTAAAGACCTCAAGCTTACGTACATGCATTTTGACCATCTGAAAATGGTTAGATATGCATATTTAAATTTTACTAGATGCCCGACTATAAAAAAGTCTACTTTAGAATACATCTTTCTTTTTATTGATGATGCTGTATCTTGGAGAACCATAAAAGAAACTATTATTGAATCATCTACTATGAGGCAAAATTTATTGCATGCTATGAAGCTACATTACAAAGATTATAGTTGAAAAATTTTACATCTAGTCTAAAGTTTGTTAATTTTATTACTAGGCTATTAAAGATTTTTTTTGACAATTTGGCTATAATTTTCTCCTCTAAAAGTAACAAAAGTGAAAGCTGAAATAAACGTATCGACATTAAGTTTTTGATTGTCAGATAAAATGTTAAAAAGTAAGAAGTAGCTATTTAGTATATAAATACTAAGCTAATGATCCTTGATCCTATGATGAAAGATTTATCGGCAAACTTGTTCGGGGATGATGTATATCATGTGGGACTTGTTGGCTCATTTTGAGCTATCATTTAAGTTCTCTAACTATTATTTATGTATATAAACGCATTTGGTTAATTAATGCCATAATGTTTATTATGCACATTATGTCATTTGTGATATACGAGATCATGATCCATTTGGATTAATAAAGTTAGACTCTGAATGATTTATAAGAAGATCATTCATAAAGTATCATGAGATACTTAATTAGAAAGTATCATATATTATAATACATGGAAGAAAGTGCTTGCTTAGAAAGCATGATCGTCATGATCATTCATATATAAAAAATTTCTATTTGAATGATGGTTGCATAACTAACTGATCAATTAAGCGATGATAAAGTGACTATGGCCAGACTATTATGTTAACCATTGGTTTTAAGAATTATCCAACTATATTACGTGGGCCAAGTGAGAAAATACTAAACACGTAACCTATATAGCCCACATATAAGGATTAGTTGTCAAAGAACTCTGGGTGGTACGTAACTCTACCCACTACCTAAGAGAGTTTACTTGATGGAAGGACATTATCGATGTTATATTTATTTAACAAAGATCCCTAGCCTAGCTCATTTAAGCCAGTGATATCCATCAGCTTATGGCTTTTGTGGAGGCATAGATTAGAAGACTCATTTTTCTTCACATTTCTTTATGGATAAATTTTAATCAAATACTTGAAGAATTATATCTAAAAGTATGCATTGCTCATATTTTTCACTGTATAAAATTATTTTGCTTGATATATTTTCTCACAGTATTTACTACGTTAATCTTCGCTGGTTGGGTTCTGTTTGAGTTTGCCAAGTTACCCACAGTCATATTTTCATCGTATTTTGGTTTTCTGATCTGTTAATGCCGTGCCACGCTACTCATATGCTATCCTGGAACATTTCAATCGCTGCAGTCATTTGGCCTGTGTACCTTTGCATATATCTATGCGGACTCTTTTTCTTATCAGGTGTATATGGTCGGTGGAGTTCTTACGTATATCTATGTCTCATCTTATCTTTATCGGGTCCTTGTGGACATTATGTGCAGTGTTTATGGCCGGACTTTTTCTTAACAAATGGCATCTTTCTGGGTGTTTCACTAATATAATTTTGTTCATGCTGCTGTTGCTCTCTGCCGCTCCAATCTATATCATCTATTTCCCAGTTATCACGTATCAACTATTCGTCGGTTACCTTACCGTGGGGTTCTCTACCAGAATGCTCTGATGCTAAGCTATTTTAAAGTGGAATTCTCTGCTGCTCTTTTATTCCTCTCGGCAGCTCCGTCATGGTCATCACCTGATTTCAATTTGTATCGTCATGTTGTCAGATTGGGTCATTGTCATCTATTTTGCTTTTCGCTTTATTCAACAACTGCTTCTTTAGTACTTCACAACGTTGTATAATGTTTGAGCTTTTCTTTTTTTTCGATAACTACTGTATCTGGGTTTTTTTTATTATTATTGTTTTTGGGTTTTCGGCCTAGCCTCCCGTATTTGGGCTCTAGGCATCTGGGCTCTTGGTTCTTGGGTGGTGCCACTCCATAGCTTTCCGGACACTTTTTCTATACCTCTCAAAATATAGTCTTGGCTCCTCTGTTTACCCAAGAAAAGTAAAAAAAAAAAAAAAAAAAAACATAAAGAATAAAATTATAAAAAATAAAATGCAGGCTTCAAGTGGGTCTCTCTTTGTTTTCAATTTTTTTATAAAACAGTTTAAAAGATAGCATGACAAAACCTGATTCTCAACATGCATGATGAAGACGATAAAGAGGTCGATTAAATAATAATGAATATGCGGTCGCAACGTCTACGGGGACTAGAATATATCTCTTTCAATAGTTATCTATTTGACCTCAAATCATGAGCTCGTCTCTTTAAAATTTACTTGAAAGGTCACTTTGATTTTATGTGAAAACTAGCATCGGCTGGGCTTCTTGATGGATTTCTTTTTGCAAAAAACTATTCTTTATAGATTTTTGGAAGAACATGAATTTTTAAATTTGAGTTGTTTGAGGTGATATGGTTGATTTTTATAGAATAACAGTCTTCATAAATCTCCTGATTTTAGGAAGCAACACAAATGGCACATGGAATCATGAGCTTGTCCACCCAGGGGTTAACGTGGAGTGACCACCTCAAATTTGCGAAGTAAGTGGGCCAAAGGTAGGGCAATTGAAGGTTTCTTTCAAAAACATATACGTTGTAATTTTGGAAGAAAATATTTTTTTCTGGATTGTTTGAGATTATGTAGCTAATTTTTTAAGAATCACAATCTTCATATATGTTACTCTAAATTTAAGAAACCACTCCCATGGTGGCTGATTTTTATAGGAACACGGTCTTCGTTGAATTGTTTCTGATGCTCATGCCAGAAGCCAGTTCTCATAAGAGAAGATAAATATTTTGAGGGATTTTTTTAAAGGCAAATAATTTTTTTAAAAAACGTTTACTTTAAAAAAAAATAAAATTAATTTTCAGAGCGGTAATTTGAACCCGACGTGAATCGAACACGCAACCTTCTGATCTGGAGTCAGACGCGCTACCATTGCGCCACGGATCCACTTGAATGACTGGGCAACATTTACGTAAAATAATCTTTCTATCCATAGTTCTTGCACCACATCTCATCAAATATTCATAGATTGATAGTATATCTGCCTTAAAAAAAATAAATGCCAAAAGAAAATAAACCATGAAATAATATATATGTTGATTCTATATTCACTAAAAATAAATCATGATTTTATAAAAAAATAAAAGAAAAAATATGATAGATGCTCATCTCTTAAGAGATCACTTATATAATGCATATTTAGAGCCTCCAATCCTCGGAGGATAAATATTATTTGAAATAAATTCAATATTGATCGGTTCAATATGAGCTGAAATATTATGCTAGAGCAAAGTTATAAATTTGATTATGAGGAATATCACTCTACCTCGTTATTTTAGTTGTATAAGTTTTGAGTGGACAAGACATTCTAAGAAAAAACAAAACTATCCACTTAGAAATTGTACATAGAACACTTAGATCAATGTGTCATATATACCTAACATCATATATAAGCGTGCATAGGTAGAATTTTTTATGAGTAATTAAAATTGGATGTTTAATAGTAACAAATAGCTTTTAAAGCATACCCATAGTTCAACATATACATGTGAGATGTGTTAAGTTTTGATGCCTTGAGTTCAATCCACAACAATAAAAAAGAAATCATAGCACCAAAACCCAGAAGCAAGGCCCATAGGCGTGCGAGTGCGGCCTAGGCAGGCAGGCATGGCCAAGCATGCAAGCAAGCACGGGCGGTCCAAGGCACGCGTGCGGCCCAGGATGCGCGATCGCGCGATCCACGTGTGGTCCACCGCACCCAGGCATGCACATGGTCCAAAGGGAGATGCATGGACCAAGCATGGTCCATGCACGGTCCACGTGCCTGAGTGAAGGATTTATGTGGTCCACACCTTGCATGTGGGCCTCTTAGTAGTCTAAAAGAGTTTCACATGGTCTAGGAGGCTTTTTTGCATGATTTTTCATGTAGACACACGATTGAATGGTTTAAGGGGGCTTGCATGCTTAATCAGACAGTCGGGGGTTTGTTTGGATCTTATTAGAAGACCTAAACCTAGTAAGATACGATTTTAGTGCTTTAAAAGAGCCTGACGATCTGTGAAGCCGTGATAGATAAAGCTTGGTAGAACATCGACTAGCAGTAGCATAGCCTCACAGAAGCGCCCAGGTAGCAACCAGAGTTGAGAAGTCTTCTTAAGAGAGATGAGAGCTTTATTGTGAGGGATTGTGCTTCTTATTGAGAGAAAAATTGATGTATGAGAGTTGAGAGGGTGTGATCTCCTTTTGTATTTTTTTTTTTCTCATAGTGAAGCTTGCATGCCCGTAAAGGTAAGCCTTAGTCTAACCTATGTTTTTTATTGTATCATTTTCTTATATCTCTTCTTTCTTTCTATTACCGTATTATTGGCCAAATGCCAGCGCACATCCGATGGGACCAAGAGAGGGGTTGCTAGCTGGGAGGTGGCTGATGATGTAGGAACAATCTCGACGATCAACCTAGAGGGTCGACTTATCTCTAGTGCATATAAATTAAATTGGAACTGGCCGCCTAACCTGCCGCTTAAGATTAATCTGGCTTGATGTGGATCAACTTAGGTGCAAAGTCCCTCAGGCCCGCCTGCAGCATGTATAGATACAGAGTTCCGTTTCTATTAATAAAAACTAATAAACCCTACTTTCTCTCAGGCAATTGCTTTTTGAAAAGTTGGCTATGGGCTAAGGTCCTACAATTGGTATCAAAGTGAGGCTGCAGGTTCAAAACTTGACAGGCCCCTCGGATGTCGTTGAGGAAGAGATTGTTGGCCATATGCCAGTGCACACCTGATGGGACCCAGGAGCTAGGGATTGCCAATTGGTGGGTAGCTGATGATGTGGAGATAATCTCGAGGGTTGATTTAGAGGGTCGACTTGCTCCTAGTGCATATGGATTAAATTGGAATTGACCATCCAGCCTACCGCTTGAGGTTGATCTAGCTTGATACATGTTAACTTAGGTATGAAGCCCCTCAGGCCCACCTACAACACATATAGATGTGCTTTCCTTCAGGCAATTGCCTTTTAGAAAGTTGGCTAGGGGCTAAGGTCCTATAATAGGTTTAAGACTTGGTGGAGTTGATCGAGAGCAAAATGAGCCGACCATTGTCCTAAAATAAGGTGAAAAAGTGAAGAATCCAAATTTCATGATGGCCAAAAGTCAATCCCAGGGAAAGAGGTGTTGACTCTAGCTCACTGACACATGTCTGACATGTAGAGGGATCGACTTCTGTGCCAGAAGATGATCCATAGGTCGACCTCTATTGCACAGAAAAAAAAGACAGCTAATTTTTTAGAAACCCAAAAAAAAGTCGACCCCAAAAAAAATGGTGTCGACTCTAGAGTGGATGGAGTTGACCCCAAGAAAAATGGAGTCGACCTTAAGTACGAGACAGACTATAATAGTTAGTTTTTTGCACTTCTCTAACGTACATTTCTCTACTTCAATGGCTATTTCAAGCTTTCCAACAGTTCAAACTTAATCTTAAACCACTTCTAAGACCATATAAGGCTAGAGATTCAATTGGACAGAGGATGGTGTGGATTAAAAAGTAGGAATCATTTAAAATTATAAGGATTATTGAATATCATTAGAAAAAAAGAAAAGAGAAAATTATACATAAATTTTAGCAAGCTTTCAAGTGCAATATGTATTGACATCGTCTCGAATTATAATTTGTGGAACTTTTCCATCGTGAGAAATCTCACAGAGACGACAAGTACACACTAAGTTACATATGGGGATAAATCCCGCTCCTGCCGAAGCCCGGCCCGACGCTCAGCCCAATGTAACCAGTAGCCGCTGAAGAGCTTCAGCGCCAGGCGCCAGGCCGAGCCCCTAACACGGCCGAACTGCTTAGAGGCCGAACTCCCCTCCCCAGGGCCGAACTCCTTCGGACCGACGGCGACCGAACTCCTCAGCGAGCCCTGGCCGAACCAACTAGCAACCGAAGTCCTTCAACTGGCCAGCCGAGCTTCTTCGGGCCTCTCAGCGGTCGAACTCCTCGGCAACCGTCCCGCGGCCGAACTCTACAGATGGCCGACCCTTCAGCCAGACGAACTCCCCCAGCTTCCCCCTCGGCCGAACTCTGTTACAAGTCCGAACTCCATTGGACGAACTGTCGCCTGCAGCAAGACCGGACGGCGCCTTCCTCTCCGTACCGGACTCCATGCGGCCGACTCGGCCCGGTATGGCTCCCACGATCTACCGGACGACGCCTTCCTCTCCGTACCGGACTCCATGCGGCCCACGGCTCGCCGGTATGGCTCCCACGATCTACCGGACGACGCCTTCCTCTCCGTACCGGACTCCATGCGGCCCACGACTCGCCGGTATGGCTCCCACGATCTACCGGACGACGCCTTCCTCTCCGTACCAAACTCCATGCTGCCCGACGACTCTCTGCCAGACGGCACAGCCGTCACCATCAACTAAGCTCCGCTATAAAAGGACCCCTCCCGACATACTAAGGCTAAGCTCTCTGAACTCTCGACTCTCTAAGCTCTCCTCCACATCTCTAAGCTCCGGAACTCATTCCGAGCACTCCATTACTGTTGGCCGGAAACTAACTTGACCGTCGGAGGGTCCTGCCGGAGCCACCACCCCACCGGTTCCGGACGGGACTTCGTTTTGCAGGTCCCCGGCGGCGCCCAGCGGCCTCGATTGCGGCGACCTCCGGCGGCGACGGATTTCTGCACCAACAGATTGGCGCTAGAGGAAGGGCCTGAACCTTCGAGGTTCCCTTGTTCTTAAAGGAGTGCTCGGCGACGATTTCCCCCCTGCTCCGGATCTCTCTTCTCCAGTATTCCTTTTCTGGAAAGAAAAATGCCCCCCAGAAGATCGACCCGGAGGTCGGCAGCCTCCGCGGCCCGATCCCGTTCGGGTCCGTCCGCTCCCACTCCGGCCCCGGCGACACGGGCCCGCTCCGTACCGCGGTGGATGCGGAGCGGTTCGACCTGCTTGCCCAGCAGGTCCGCGATCTTACGGAGGCGGTGCAGGCTGCACCACGCAGGCGAGACCGGCGCGGGGTCCCCGGAGCCCGGGAACCAGTCCAGGAGCGACCGATGTGGGCTACCCGACCTCCGGCCCTCGGGAGAGAAGGGCAGGGCAAGAGCCCCTTCGGACCGCGGCTCGACCCAGGGAGAAGGCTTCGCACCTATTCCGCAGAGAAGACCTTGGGGATTAAGATCGCGAAGACTTCCTGGATCAAAGGCTCTTGGAGATGGGACGACGCATAGAAGAACTTCGTCATACTCCTTCCTCCCGCGCGGTAACGATATTTGCACTGATCCTCCCTTCTCACAGAAAATTATGCAGGAACAGGTACCACCGAACTTCAAGCTCCCGCATTTTGAAAGCTACGATGGGACCACTTCTGACCCGGTCGACCATTTGGAGGCCTTCAGGACCACGATGTTGCTTCCATGGCGCGCCTGATGCCATGCTTGTGTCGGGCTTTCCCTTCTACCCTCAAAGGGAGCGGCCAGGAATTGGTACTCGGCGCTTAAGCCGGGCACCATCCTGTCGTTTGACCAAATGAGTCAACAATTCGCGGCCCACTTCATCAGCAGCAAACGGCCGCGCAGAGGCTCGGATTCCCTTGTTGGCCATCAGGCAGAAAGCAGAGGGGGAATCCCATCCGGGCTTACGTCACCCGGTTCAACGCCGCCGCGCTTGGAAGTCCGGAACCTGGACCAATCAGTTGCTATGGCCGCACTCAAGGGCGGCCTTCAGAAGAACGACCTGCTTGTTCTCCCTGGAAAAAAGGTATCCCAGGGACTTCGCCGACCTGCTGGCTCGAGCCGAGAGATATGCCCGTGCGGAAGAAGCCTTCAAATTGAAAGATGAGGAGCTCGTCAGAAAGGACCGGCTGGCGGACGAGGAAGAGCTGGGTGAGGCTCGGCTGCACTCGCAGACCCCCTACGAAAGCAGGTGGGCCCGAACTCCTCGAACTCGCCCTGATAAAGAGGCGCGAAGGAGTCCTCCTCCCGGAAGGTTCCGCCGCTATGCCCCCCTCAACGCTCCTCGAACCCAGATTCTCACCGAAGTAAAACACCAGCCAGCTGCCAAGATCGGAAGGATTACGATCTCCCCCAAACAAGCGCGATCGAAATAAGTACTGCCTCTACCATCACGACCACGGCCACGACACGGAGGGATGCATCCAGCTCCGAGACGAAATTGAGGAGCTCGTCAGAACGGGTCGGCTGGGTAAATTCCTCCGGTACCGGCCTGAAGCAGAAAAAGATCGGCTAAGGGCGCTGCCATAGCCAGAGACTGCAGGAAGGTCGGCCACCTTACGGCGTCGTTCGCATTGCCCCTGGGAAAATCTCGGTGCATCAGCGATTCGCCGTCTCCCAGCAACAAGAGCTTGCACCAAATTGAGGAGTTCAGCATGAGGAGGACGTCCACCCCGAAATTTATTGCCGAAGAAATGCGGAGGAACAACGTTATCACGATCTTGAAATACAGAATTTGGGGGATGCGCTACTAGTAACTTTCTTTCAATAAAATTTCTTTCTTTCGATAATATTATTCCTGGATGCGAAAACCATGTAGTGACAGAGAAAAAGCGGCCAACCTCGGTTAGGAACAGGAGGAGAACCTCGTCCTAACGCGAGCGCGCACCTCGGCTGCAGGAGATAAGATCTCCCCCGAGAGAAGCTCGGCCGCAGGAGATAAGATCTCCCCCGAGCGCGCACATCAACCTCGGCTAGAGATAAGATCTCTCCCGAGCGACCGGAACAACCTCGGTTAGGAACAGGAGGAGAACCTCGTCCTAACACGAGTGCCAACCTCGGCTAGAGATAAGATCTCTCCCGAGCGACCGTTGACAACCTCGGCTAGAGATAAGATCTCTCCCGAGCGACCGAAACAATCTCGGTTAGGAACAGGAGGAGAACCTCGTCCTAACACGAGCACCAACCTCGGCTAGAGATAAGATCTCTCCCGAGCGACCGTGAACAACCTCGGTTAGGAACAGGAGGAGAACCTCGTCCTAACGCGAGCGCGCACCTCGGCTGCAGGAGAGAAGATCTCGGCCAGAGAGATCTCTCCGAGGAGATCAACCTCGGCTAGAGATAAGATCTCTCCCGAGCGACCGGGAACAACCTCGGTTAGGAACAGGAGGAGAACCTCGTCCTAACACGAGTGCTAACCTCGGCTAGAGATAAGATCTCTCCCGAGCGACCGTTGACAACCTCGGCTAGAGATAAGATCTCTCCCGAGCGACCGGAACAACCTCGGTTAGGAACAGGAGGAGAACCTCGTCCTAACACGAGCGCCAACCTCGGCTAGAGATAAGATCTCTCCCGAGCGACCGTTGACAACCTCGGCTAGAGATAAGATCTCTCCCGAGCGACCGAAACAACCTCGGTTAGGAACAGGAGGAGAACCTCGTCCTAACACGAGCACCAACCTCGGCTAGAGATAAGATCTCTCCCGAGCGACCGTTGACAACCTCGGCTAGAGATAAGATCTCTCCCGAGCGACCGGAACAACCTCGGTTAGGAACAGGAGGAGAACCTCGTCCTAACACGAGCCAACCTCGGCTAGAGATAAGATCTCTCCCGAGCGACCGTTGACAACAACTCGGCTAGAGATAAGATCTCTCCCGAGCGACCGAAAACAATCCTCGGTTAGGAACAGGAGGAGAACCTCGTCCTAACACGAGCACCAACCTCGGCTAGAGATAAGATCTCTCCCGAGCGACCGGAACAACCTCGGTTAGGAACAGGAGGAGAACCTCGTCCTAACACGAGCTCGGCTAGAGATAAGATCTCTCCGACCTCAACCTCGGCTAGAGATAAGATCTCTCCCGAGCGACCGGAACAACCTGGTTAGGAACAGGAGGAGAACCTCGTCCTAACACGAGCCAACCTAGAGAAGATCTCTCCCCGAGGAGGAGATAAGATCCCGAGCGGCTAGACGCGAGACAACCTCGGCTAGAGATAAGATCTCTCCCGAGCGACCGAAACAATCTCGGTTAGGAACAGGAGGAGAACCTCGTCCTAACACGAGCACCAACCTCGGCTAGAGATAAGATCTCTCCCGAGCGACCGGAACAACCTCGATTAGGAACAGGAGGAGAACCTCGTCCTAACGCGAGCGCGCACCTCGGCTGCAGGAGATAAGATCTCCCCGAGAGAAGCTCGACCGCAGGAGATAAGATCTCCCCCGAGCGCGCACATCAACCTCGGCTAGATAAGATCTCTCCCGAAGATCTCGGCTAGAGATAAGATCTCTCCCGAGCGACGGAACAACCTCGGTTAGGAACAACCTCGTCCTGTTCGGCTAGAGAAGTACCTCGAGAGAGATAAGATCTCTCCCGAGCGACCGTTGACAACCTCGGCTAGAGATAAGATCTCTCCCGAGCGACCGGAACAACCTCGGTTAGGAACAGGAGGAGAACCTCGTCCTAACACGAGCACAACCTCGGCTAGAGATAAGATCTCTCCCGAGCGACCGTGAACAACCTCGGTTAGGAACAGGAGGAGAACCTCGTCCTAACGCGAGCGCGCACCTCGGCTGCAGGAGATAAGATCTCCCCCGAGAGAAGCTCGGCCGCAGGAGATAAGATCTCCCCCGAGCGCGCACTCAACCTCGGCTAGAGATAAGATCTCTCCCGAGCGACCGTTGACAACCTCGGCTAGAGATAAGATCTCTCCCGAGCGACCGTGAACAACCTCGGTTAGGAACAGGAGGAGAACCTCGTCCTAACGCGAGCACCACCTCGGCTGCAGGAGATAAGATCTCCCCCGAGGAAGCTCGGCTGCAGCTTCACTTCGGCTGCAGGAGATAAGATCTCCCCCGAGCGCGCACTTCACTTCGGCTGCAGGAGATAAGATCTCCCCCGAGGGAAGCTCGGCCGTAGGAGATAAGATCTCCCCCGAGCGCGCACTTCAACCTCGGCTGCAAGATAGGAGGTCTCCCTCGAGTCGACTTCAACTGACGAAGATAATGTCGCCCCCGAGGAGCTCAAATCCGACCTCGACCGAAGGAGGCGAGATCTTACTTCGGCTTCAACATCAGCTTCATCGACTTTAGCCGGAAACGAGTTCCATTTCAACTCCAAACATCGACTGAAGATGAGGTCTCCCCCAAGCCTCAGCCTCAACTTCAGCGTCAATCTTGGCTGGAGATGAGACCTCCCCGAGCTTCAGCTGCAACAAATGCGGAGCCTGGAAGAAGACTTCGGCAGTCGCCTGTTTTGGTACTCCCTTCCTTCAATTTTTGAACTCGGGAGTGGGGGGGCTACTGTTGGGGATAAATCCCGCTCCTGCCGAAGCCCGGCCCGACGCTCAGCCCAATGTAACCAGTAGCCGCTGAAGAGCTTCAGCGCCAGGCGCCAGGCCGAGCCCCTAACCACGGCCGAACTGCCTAGAGGCCGAACTCCCCTGCACCAAGGTCCGGGCCGAACTGCCTTCCGGCCGAACTGCCTAGAGGCCGAACTCCCCTTCCGGGCCGAACTGCCTAGAGGACCGAACTCCCACCGCCAGCCGAACGAACTCCTTCGGACCGACCCTAGGCGACCGAACTCCTCAGCGAGCCCTGGCCGAACCAACTAGCAACCGAAGTCCTTCAACTGGCCAGCCGAGCTTCTTCGGGCCTCTCAGCGGTCGAACTCCTCGGCAACCGTCCCGCGGCCGAACTCTACAGATGGCCGACCCTTCAGCCAGACGAACTCCCCCAGCTTCCCCCTCGGCCGAACTCTGTTACAAGTCCGAACTCCATTGGACGAACTGTCGCCTGCAGCAAGACCGGACGGCGCCTTCCTCTCCGTACCGGACTCCATGCGGCCCACGACTCGCCGGTATGGCTCCCACGATCTACCGGACGACGCCTTCCTCTCCGTACCGGACTCCATGCGGCCCACGGCTCGCCGGTATGGCTCCCACGATCTACCGGACGACGCCTTCCTCTCCGTACCGGACTCCATGCGGCCCACGGCTCGCCGTAGCATATATTTAAGTTCGCAGCTAAAATTTGGGAACTTTTGACAATCTTTCCCTTGTCGAATCAATCTGTACTAACCTAAGAAATTTACACTATCTAAGAGTTCCTGCAACTTATGTACTTGTCAACTTTTGATGGGTCTATAGGATCCATGTTAAAATTATTTTTCACTTAAAAAATTAACCACTCGGATGTATTAGATACAAGTCTGAGGTATATAAATAATTAAAATATGCCACGTATCCTAATTCTAGGATTCTCTTATAACTAGAATTGTAGAGATGTTATAGCTGTATCCATCTTTGCAATTTTGTCCGAGCTCTGCTTATGGCAATAATAACGATTTTCTTTATTTTGTTTCGTTGCACATTTAATATATTAGATTAGTATTTAGTTGCATATTTAATATATCAAATTAATATTCAGTAAGTGTAACGGAAACGGATAGTATCAAGCAAAACTAGACTCACCGCATTTATGTTCACTCGTGAAGTAGCTTGTACTTGTTTTAATCAATTTGAGTTGATAAATTTTCTCTTATATTCTTGTTTGAACAACCAGTGCTGGAGGGTAGAGGGGGAGAGAGAGGGAGGGAAGAGAGATAGACGGTGAAAAACTTATAATCATGGTGCGGCTATATGAGGATCAAGTTTTTCGTCAAGCAACCTTTTCGCAAGTTGCTAATAAGGTATCTTTTAGTTTTAAATGATTATTTAGAAAAAAATATTATTATTTAAATTTATATATTTTTTTTAAAATTTGGTATGACAAAACTCTGCATGCATGCAGGGTTCGATAAAACTCGTGACCTACTAAACCCATAAATTTTAGGATATCATACTTCATAATAATGCATTTTTTTGGTATAAAAAAATCAAAACTATGGCATTGTCTCAATCCTCCAACTTCTAAACTTTACTATTTTCCTTCTTATCTCTTAAATTTTATCTAGAGACATGAAATATTATGCCTTAATGATAGAAACATGTAATTTTTTTAATTTTTTTACTTTATAAGGATTATGGATTCTTTGATTTTCTTATTATAATTATCTAGTTGAATATTTTTTTTCATTTTTTTTGATTTAATCAATTTTTTTTTTTTTTGCCATTTATTAACTAAAGATCTTTATGGAATGTGTTATAGAAATTATAGTCATAACCTTAATATCCTATTAGAGCTGTTATGTCCATATTAAGAAGAATTTGTTGGAATATTTAAATTTATTGCGGCTACTTCATAAGGATATGATCAAATGGTATAGGCACGCTTCAAAATTAAATTTTAGTTTTTTTAATTTTTGATTTAATATTCTACTAAAAGTTGCAATTTTTTTTACTTTTATTTATCAAAT
The DNA here is from genome assembly GCA_006176705.1 of Cocos nucifera. Taxonomy (NCBI): domain Eukaryota; kingdom Viridiplantae; phylum Streptophyta; class Magnoliopsida; order Arecales; family Arecaceae; genus Cocos; species Cocos nucifera. The sequence goes on from QRFJ01000073.1 coordinate 1,222,128, forward strand.
TTATAGATTGGATATTATTTTTTGCTCTTTTTTAATATACTAACAAGTAATACTTATCTTTTTTTATTAGTTACTAAACAGTTTTGCATGCACATAACTTCCTTAAATTTCAAAATGACAGTTTCTAATATGCCCTTTGCCTTTGAAATTTCTAAAATTTATTGTGATGTTTTAATTTTATATTGTTTTAGCAAAAATTTTTTTGGCAAGGTTTTTAGTTGATCAAGAAGTTGCTGCAGAAATAATATATATTTGTCAGCTAAGCAATATTTTTTTAAAATAAAAAAGGTACTTGAGATCTACCTCATACATTGACCATAAATTTAATTTAAAATACTGTTTGATAAAAAATTATTTCCATCCTCTTTATTCTGATTTTTTTCCTAAGAAAACGGAGGTGTTTCCACCACGGTGTAGGTGGGATCCAATGGTCATTGCGTCCTACAATCTAATAACTTTATCAAATTATACTTGCTATAAAATGACTAAAATGACTAGAATGATTAACAGTATT